>JAEQBH010008103.1:0-295031 GCA_016808115.1 Tetrastigma voinierianum
AGGGTCACATATTGCTTCTGCATTCGGTTTGTTTACCTCGAATCCATGATTAGATCTGGATAATCTGAAGGTGGGGCCATTATTAACATCTTAAGCGATGCTTTGACACATTCACCTTTGGGGCATATCTCCATCTTTTCGTGTTGGCCCCGGCTCTTACAGCATGTACACGGCAGCCATTTCTCTAGAGATGTTTGGCATCAAAGTTTGAGTATGCTCTACGTGCGGCCGGGTTTCTTCCTTACAGCATAGTTCTTCTAGGGCTGGGTAGATTTGCTCATATTCGTCCACCGATAGGGGTGCACACTAGCACACACCCATATGTCGTCTTGTTCGACTTGTTGGACAATTGGGTCTTGAAATTTATTTGAGTTTTTATCGAGCATTTTGCATATCCGGATGTGCAGCGGGCGCCATACTCCAGTTTGTGGATATTGGATGTTGTGAAATAAAATGGATGATTTTTCACGAATGAATGATTGAAGTGTTTCCAACTCTTTGACTTTGTTGCATGTGCGGTTATGGGATTTGACATGGCATTGATACCCTAGGCTGGGGCGCTGCCTTTTCTTTCACATGTGGTCACATTTGTGGGTGTCCTCTGGGCGTGCCTCATGCTCCATCTTGTTAGTGGTGTTTGTGTTTTCTCGCTTGTCATTTTATTAGCACTTTCTGACGTCACACTGGGGCATACCATTTTTGTCATCAAGGTCAGTATCTCAGCGATTTACATCCTAAGTCTCCCATTATGCTCTAGGTTTAGGTTTTAGGTCATCCATTCGGTTTAGTTCGTGCAGAGCCTTAGTTTTGGCATCCCCTATCCCTTTTAATCTGGTGGTTCTCGTTTTCGTCGGTTCCTACCCCTTATCGATCCTTCTCCGGTACTCATCAGGGCCCCTTCTGGTACTCGCCCGGTTCTATTTTTACGATACTCGCTTGGATCCGCCTCGGTGCTCGCTCGGATCCACCTTTCCCAGTGCTCGCCTGGACCATGCAGTACTGCGATTTCTATTTTTTCCGATACTCGCCTGAATTTTACCTTCTCCGATACTTGCTCGGATCCCACCTTTCCCGGTACTCGCCCGGATCCTACCTTTTCCGGTACTCACCCGGATTTTACCTTCTCCGATACTGGCGGATCCGCGCTTTCGTTACTCTCACGGATCCACCACGCTTTCGGTACTCGCGGATCCCATTCGGTACTGCCCGGATCCTGCAGCACTCGGTACTCACAGTTTTACCTTCTCGATACTACGCTTCGGATCCACCTTTTCTGGTACTCACCCGGATTCTACCATTTCTTGGTACTTGCCCGAATCCCACCTATCCGGTACTCGCCCGGATCCTACCTTTTCTAGTATTTGCCCGAATTTCTACCTTCCCGGTACTCACCTGGATTTTACCTTCCCGGTACTCCCTCGGATCCCAGGATCCCACCTTTCCGGTACTCGCTCGGATCCTACCTTTTTCGGTACTCACCCGGATTCTACCATTTCCTGGTACTTACCCGGATCCTTTCCGGTACTCACGGTTCTACCTTTTCAGATCTTTCGCTGGATTTCTATTTTTCGGAACTTTCTCTGATTCTACCCTTTCCCGGTACTCGCCCGGATTCCACCTTCCTGACACTCGCCGTGATACTACCTTTTCCGGTACTTGCCCGGACCCTTCTCCGAAGCTTGCCCGAATTTCCTCACCTTCTCCAGCATTGCCCCCGGATTTCATTATCTTTTACGTATTGTGCGGATCACTCATCTTCAGACGCCATTACCTGGTTTCTTTAAGTCCTTCAATCGAAGCGACTCTATTCCGTTAACCTTCAGTACTAGGTAAGGGGACAAAATTGTTAGTCATCTGGGTTCTTAAACAGAAATTCATTTCGCTCTTGCATAAACTGCACCGCACTCACGATTCCTTTCGTTCATTCACTCTTGAAGAGGGCATATTGCTGCCAGACCCTCAATTTTGCCCCTCAACACTTGCATTTATCCTATGGGTGTCACACTCACCCATCGTTCTCATATAACACCATTAAGGCCCTTTTAGGTTTAGTACGTCTCTGGCTCCGGGTGGGGGCGTATGTGATCAGTTGAGTGCGTATGTAGTTCCTTTGGGAGTGTCATCATGACTTATTTTTTTAGTTATTGGCATCGTGCTATAGGAAGCAAGTGGGGCCCCCTCTCGAGGAGTTTAGCTCGATCAAAGTTTATTAGAGTATGTCAAATTCGAACGCAGCTTGTTTTCGATCATATCTCCCTTGTCGAACTCAGAATTGTTCCTTTGTTGTTTTGTTGGATTCCTTATTTTCAAGGAGGTTTATGTTAAAAATTCATAATTTTTGTCAGCGGTTGATAATCAGTTTGACTGGTTCATCAAGGCGCGTGCGTGTCGACTGTCTTTGGGTGATTTTGGTGCGAGTACTCCTCCTTGTTTTGATCCTTATCTCTCTCATCAGACTTAGAATGGTGCACCGTTTTTGTTGGTCTCTAATTCTTCGGGAACGATGTCAAAATTTCATAATTTTCCTCGACTAAGCTCATTGGTTGCCTTTTTAGTTCAACGGGTTGTCAGACGGCTGTGTGGAAGTATTTGTTTTCGTAGATTTTGGAGCCCAAATCCTATGGTTGAACATAGCTCCAACTAGACATTGGCAGTATTATTGGGTCCATTTTGAGCCTTGTCTTAAGTTACATACAGCCCACCATGAATCCATGTGGATACTTGGTGGTGAAACAAGCGAAAACTTAAGATGACTTACATGGAAAATGAGGAGGGGAGTTAATAGGACTAATTAAGGCGATTGGGCTCTTTCCAAAGCTTGAAGGTGGAAAACACCAGATAGGCTCAGAGGCTGAGGTGGGAATCGGTACAAAAGGAGAGAAAGATCAAAGTGGAAGAGACCTTTGGAGGGGCACTTTTCCGGGCTCGGACGCACATTTGATGATTTTTCTCGGATGCTTAGCTTGGTTTCTTTCTGCGTTTTGTGGAAGAGGTAAAGAAAACCAGACCTGGCTCCACTCTATTATTTAAAGGGACATTCGGCTAAATTTGAGGTTTTCATAATCATTTGAACCCGGTTTTTCACGCCATGCGTGGCCAGGTTCAACGATTCTCTTTGAAGCGATCGTTTTAAGAAAACAACGGATTGTTTCGGTTGGTTCTCACTCATCCGAGCTGAGAATCATGCACCGTTTGTTTTATTAGTTTCCCTATTCTTTAAGGGATATTCTGACCAAATTTTATGTTTTCCTCAACCATTTGAACCGGTTTTCACGCTCATACGTGATGGATTCAACTTGATTTCTGCTGGGCAGTCGGTTTTAACTGCGGATTGTTTTAGTTGGTTCTCACTCATCCGAGCTGAGAATCAATCACCGTTTGTTTTATTAGATTCCTGGCTCCTTGAGGAAGGTTCTGACCATTTTGAGAATTATTCCCAACCGGCTCAACTGGTTAGGAAACCGGATCATTTGGTTCATGAAGTTCAGTTTTTTAGAAAAGTAGTTTGGGTAGTCTGCTTTGTTTGTGTTGGTTGGTCGTTGGTCGATTGCACTCCGTTTGTCTTGTTAGATCCTGAATCTGTGAAAAGTTCTGACAAGTTTGAGATCTTTTCTCAACAGTCTAGACTGGTTGGGAAACCGAATGAGCCGGTTCATTGGGTTAGGTTTTCCGGAATGGCAGTTTGGGTAGTTTGCTTTGTTTGTGTTGGTTCTTGGTCATTCGGAGTCGGAATTGCACTCTGTTTGTCTTGTTAGATTCCTGAATCTGTGAGAAAAGTTCTGACAAGTTTGAGATCTTTTCTCAACAGTCTATACAGGTTGGGAAACCGAATGAGCCGGTTCATTGGGTTAGGTTTTCCGGAATGGCAGTTTGGGTAGTTTGCTTTGTTTATGTTGGTTCTTGGTCATTCGGAGTCGGAATTGCACTCCGTTTGTCTTGTTAGATTCCTGACTCTGTGATAAAAGTTTTGACAAGTTTGAGATCTTTTCTCAGCAGTCTAGACTGGTTGGGAAACCGAATGAGCCGGTTCATTGGGTTAGGTTTTCCAGAATGGCAGTTTGGGTAGTTTGCTTTGTTTGTGTTGGTTCTTGGTCATTCGAAGTCGGAATTGCACTCCGTTTGTCTTGTTAGATTCCTGACTCTGTGAGAAAAGTTATGACAAGTTTGAGATCTTTTCTCAACAGTCTAGACAGGTTGGGAAACTGAACTAGCCGGTTCATTGGGTTAGGTTTTCGGGAAATGGCGGTTTAGATTGCTGGCACTTTGTTTATATTGGTTCTTGGTCGTCGTGAGTCGAATTTGCACTCCGTTTGTTTTGTTGGATTCCTGACTCTGTGAATTTTATAATAAAGTTTAGAATTTTTCTCAATCGTTTGGACTTGTTGAGGAACCGATTCAACCGGTTGTGCAAGGCTTGACTCATGGGCAGCCCCATTTTAGCATCTGTTTAGGTCCCAAATCTAATAACAAGCGTGCTCTTAGTTTGCCCCGAGGAACTGTAGGCTGACTTTAAGTGCGAGTTAGGTTCGGTTTGAACAAAGTGGGGTAGTGGGCAATGTGGGATTTGTAAGTATGGTTTGGTTTGTAGGATTTTAAAGGGAATGTGTGCTAAAGTAAGCAAACCACTTACCTCCTTTCAGCCTGCTTCCTTTCTTTTGGTATGGGATCCAATATTTGGTTTTAAATGCATGATGTATGATGTATTATTTTTCCACTACACATATTCCTCTTTGTGCATGGCTAGGGACCTCGGTATGTAGGCGTTGGTATTTGTATTCATATGCGTACATGGTGTTTGGTTTTGACATTTGTGATGCATTTAGTGCTGTGACCTCTTATGTAGCTTGGCTAGGAACCACGGGTATGCTTTAATGTTGGGTAATGAATTTCCACATGGATGCTTTGTTTTGGGTGTCATGCATACTTGCTATGTTGTTGGCTAACCTTTGATGTAGCGTGTGGCAGGGGACCCGCAGTACGCTATTGCCCTTTTAGTTTAGTGTTTTTTAAGCATGCTAGATGCAAATTAGGTTGAGTGATCTAAGTTGTATGTTTAGCCTAGGAGACTATACGATATGTGACCCACTTATGCTCCTACTACCTAATTCACTAGTGAGAGACCGAGTTAGGGCCTAGAGAGATGCTACCTCATGTGAGGTACCTTCCCGATAGGTAATCGACCCCGAACTTGAAATCTAGTTTTCGCGAGACCCGCTTTCCATCTTTGGAGTCATTGGGGTTTTGTTTCTTACTTGGTTTTTCCTCTTTATAAAATAACAACAAAAAGTAAGTGTGACTCAAGAAAAGCTGTCCTCCTCAGGCGTTTTCTAGGTCAATCAACCCACATTTTCCTTCCATTTAAAGCGAGTCGCACGGTTGATGGATGGTTAGGGTCACACTAGTTGGGACTACGAAGGATCGGCCGATTAACCTCGTGGGCAGGGGACCTCCGGCACTCGATGGATATAGAACTTTCTCAAAACTATCAATTAAAATCCATGGAGGCGAACCCCTTCCTGATCAGCACATATCTTTGAAAATAATGCGGAGACGAAGTGGGGTAAAATTTTTTTTTTTTTTCAAACACTTAGGATTTTTTGAGAAAAACGGTGAGTTTCCTACGTTTTTCGGACTTTCCCAAATTTACAAATACATGCATAAGCATTTAAAAACACTTCTAATCTTCGATTTTTAACTTAAGTTTTTAGGACTCCTCGTCCACAAACTCAATCAACACAATATATACCATATACATTTATTCATTTCAATCATCAAAACATTCAAAACTCTTCTTCAATTCCATGCGATTTATAAAAAGATTGGACTTGAGTCGGACTTAAGCCGAATGCCTTAAGTAGTTCCTTTTCAAAATATATCCATATATGTATATATTACGACAACCATTTGGACATATAAAATATGCAAACTATTTATACAATGCGCCACATGCGCTGCCTTCTCGATGGCTTGACTCACCGAGCAGAGGGTACTCACCGCGCACCGCTCTTAGGTCCTAAAATGTTTTTGAAACATATGGAAAAGAATGAGCTAAAGGAGCCCAGAGAGTGTACATTTTCATTAAGATAACATTTTGATATATCAAAGTAATACATACTTATACATTTAAAAAATCCATTTATGCCTTAAACTTCCTTCCTTTCTTTCTTTCTTTCTTTCTTTCTTTCTGATGGAACCCAGGGAATAAACACACCGAACGCCTGGTAATCGACGGTGAGGGACAAAATACATCCTCCAACCATAACCACTACGTCGGCGGGAGAAACCTCACGCTTTGCATAGGGTTCCAAATTACAAGACTCCATCACGTGCAAGGACATTACTCCCAACACCCCATCTCCCATTTCCCTCCCTCGGTTAGTAACCACATAACTTTACCCTAAATCGCACAAAACGCCTCGGCGTGCTCGGTCATAACGGTCATATGGGGTTAGGGTAACCGCTCCGATAAAACATTTCTTCATCCCATTTATAAATCCATTTTAAAACCTTTACTTTATCATTTATACATTTTGTTTCTTCTTTACACATTTTTAAACTTCCATAACGCCTTAACATATGCATACATATATAAACATTTACATTAAACTTTTCATTTTAACATTAAAATCATTCACTCCCTTTTCTTCCAAAGCCGTTTTATAAATCCATTTAAATCATTTACTTTATCATTCAAAACACATATATATGCAAATATACATATGCATTCTTTTACATTTTAAAAACTTCCATAATGCTTTAACATATGCATACATATATAAACATTTAATATACATACATATATTTAGGGAAAGTAAACATTTATACATTTACTACATTCTTATTGATATCCATATATAAACATTATATTAATCTTTTCCTTTTCCAAATCATTTACCTTTAAAACTAAATTTTCAAAATATTAGTTTTTACGCTCTCCCACGATTCCACTTAGCTCAATCAGCTTGCTTCCCGTCGAATTCCGTTTCCATTAGATAGTCCTTTTCACTTTTCAAGAAAACCACAACTACACATTAATCATAACTTCCATTTTAATCCACCATACACATTCATTTTAAAGCCAAATAGACAAATTACCCTTAAGTAAAGAACCCACTCATTTTGGCCAACCTTTTCCAACAATACTCTATAGACTTTATGACTCAAAAAATTATTCAAACGGTCTTCAAAATTTATGAAGCTCTCCATATCAGTCCTTTATATATCCAATGACATCTCTTTAAATTTCAATTAAAATTCCTTCTAAAGCCCTCAACCACATAACACAAGTTACAACATGTTTTGATGCCAACTTGGTTAACTCACAGATCTGCTACTTTATCCTTAATTTATGGGATCTTAACTCCATAAATTGGAAATAGTTTCTTTACTCATTTGAAACTATGGTTCTAATGTTTCTTCTCCAATTGAATCACCCAATTTGGATCACCAAAACTCAAGTTGTTGTATTTTTACATCTAGATGACTCAATTTGGCAGAACAGAATCTGCACATGAAACCCACTTTGACAAATTTTCTGACACTTCAGTTACATTTTCTTGAACTTCCTTCAGATAAATTTTTTCCCCTAGAAGTCTATTTTACCCATAATTTTGAATCACTCAATTTGGATGAGTGAAACTCCGCCTGGCCAAAACACTACAACCCTTACCCAAAACAGAGCAAAATCCAGTGAGCTACACGAGCTCACCTTTCAGTCCGTATTTGGGGGCCTTAGGCCTACAATTTGCTCTTGGTCCCTTCTATACATTTTAGCCTATCTCTTATGGTTTTCTTTACCAATTGGAATCAATTCATTTGGATGATTCTGGCAGAAAATCCCTATAGCCAAAATAAAAACAGGGTTTTACAGAAATTTGACAACATTCCCTTTGCTTTACAACATGATCTTAGCCTCAATTCAAATCCTTTTCTTTTTCTAACCAATTCCAATACATTATACCTCAATTTCATAAATCCCTAACCAATTTCAACATCAAACCCTAACCATTCACTCACTTGATTTTTCAAACCCTAACCTAATCCATTTCTTTTTCAATTTCTATCAAATTCATCATGATTCAACCTTAAATACCCCAATTGGGGTTTTATCCTAAAACCTCAACAAATCAGGAGTTTGTGTGATGTCTCGGCCAAAACCCTAGGTTTGGAACAAACCAATCTCCATAGAAAACCTAACAATCACACAGTAACTAGACATCAAGACACTTAATTCCATACAAAAAAAACATACCTTTGTTCTTCTCCTTACTTCTCCTTCCTCTTCTTCCTCTTCTTCTTCCTCTCTTCTTACTCCCTTTTCTCCTCCATACAGGTGCCTTAGCCTTTGTGAGACAAAAAAATGAGACTTTTGTTGTCTTCCCCTTTTAATATTCTAATCTTTCATTTTAATTACCATTTGGTCTTCGTCTCTCAAATTTCCATTCAACTTGTTTTATTTCTATTTTGGCATCTCATCTTCTCAAAATTTCACATCAACTCTTGCTTAATTTTAATATGGCCATATCTACTCATTTATGATTTCATATCCCTTATGGCAATTACAATTTGCCCTTGAACGAAGAATCCCATTGGTCCATTCTAAGTAAGTCACTAACCCTAACTTAGCCCTTAAAAATTTTTGATTGGCTCTTGTGCCTAAGAAATCCTATCGTCCATTCTCATGATATTTTAATCATAACTTAGCTATTAAGAAAGGCCTCACTGGCTCATAATAAAAAATACACCCTTATAGCAAATCTTTTATCTCAATTTCACCTTATACCGCTTTATACCGATTAAATGTCAAAAATATTCTATGGTCGTCTAAACTTCAATTTGACCATGAAATATTCTAAGTAAATCCTTCACAATGGATTCCAGGCTCTGAAATCACCGAAATCAGATTTAAAATCATTAAAATCGTAAATCCCGACAATAGCGTATTATTATCCGAATTACATTCGGATCGCCTGAAAACTATCCAAACGGACTCCGTTTCACTCCGTTTTAGTTTCGTTAGACTTAAGGATTATTTCCTGACATTTTCAGATTTTCTACCTAATTTCTCAAAAATATCGCAATAAGAGTTCACTCATCCGGAATCACTATTCACTTGCAAAATCTCCAATTCTCTTCTAAATATCGGGCCTAAAGTCAAAGGAACTGAAATTTCTTAAAATTCATTTGCAAACCTCCATCCTGATATAATAAGAAAAATCACTATTCCTTAGGGGCATCTCTGAAAATTAAAATTTCACTTTATGCCCAAACACGTCTTGTCGCCTTTAAATTCTAATATACCCGCTTTCTATCATTGGACCTCTAATCAGTTCAAAACTATAATTATAACATTCAATCAGGTTGGGGTTTTACAGACTCTGTGTGGGATGTTTTGATTTGTTTACCCAATTGGCAAGGTCCCGAAATTCTTTCTAGTTCCGCCTTTAGATTTGGAACTCCCCTGATTGCTTAGCAATGATGCCTTTGAGACTTAGGACCCTTTCCAGCCCGATCCGTTTGGCTGGGATCCGAACCGAGTCTCGATGCCCCCGTTATCACCAATCACTCAAAATCAAACTGCTGGCGATTTCACCCTAGTGGTAAGCTCATAAACATTTACTTAACAAAAATGCATTTACAGCAAGGCATTCTATGCCTTTTCAAATTAATTTACAAAATAGATATTCGTGAGTTCAAATGTTTTTGCAAAACAAGTTCAAAAGAAAAACATGGAATGAATGCACATGTCAAGCATACCCTCGAAATTTCCTTCTTATGACTCGATCGCTTCGATTCAACTCGTTTTCGATCACTATCTATCACTCGACACTACAAGCATTGGTAAAACACGCTAAGCATTTTCATGCTTAGTGGTTCTATACAAATCCATTCTTCGCTCGCTTAAATCAACTCATGCAATTTAACAATTCAAAACTTTCAATCTTTATGGATGATCAATAAATACAATACATATACTTGTTTTATATACAATCAGTTATAGTTCATTGATCATCCCAAAAATACACTTTCATATTCAATATTTCACAATCTCAAATCAATTCAATTATGCTCACAAATTCAATTCAGTTTTGCAAATCAATGTAGTTATGCCCTTAACGAATTTAGCCTATGTCTTCGATATATAGGATATTAGAGTCACAGTGTTGTCCCGCTGGCCCAGGCTTCGAGAGAAATCGGCTTTATAACACGCATACTCCCATGGCCGACTGGTTATAAAAAATCAATTAGTGAACACTACCGATATCGGTCCCGCCTGGGCCACGACCTGAGTGACACATCATCACAATCGTCATAGCATCGCTTATTCAATTCTATTGGTATACCAATCTATCCTTAATACGAACTAAACTAACATTCTATTAAAGGTATCTAAATCTTTATAGCAAAGTACAATACCATATGTACATTTGTATAAATAGTTCACTTTCACGTCATGCGCTATATAAACATTTACAATCAATTCCTTCAAATCATTTAAAACAATTCAATATGCTTTTCTTATGCATTTAGAACAAGCCTTTCAAATATTGAAACGAGAATAGGAAATATAGAACAAACATGCAAAAACTTGAAACAAGGAATAGAAGTCGGTAGAATAAACCCAAAAGCTTTGCACTTTGGTTCAAATCCTTGGAGTCTCAATCTCATTTTGGGTTTTCCTCCTCGTCAGCCCCTATTCCAAAACCATTAAAGAACAATATTATTTATGCGTGCTAGTGGTTTTGGTTAGGATTGATTTTCGGAGTTTAATATGAGTTCCAATTTCAACAAGCTATATATAGATGGATTTTTGACTCAATGGGCTTTCCATAGAGTTCAAGAACACCCAAAACGGAGTTTGACACAGTTACAGACCTTCCGAAGTTGGATCGCCACGCCGTAATCAAACCCCAAAGAAAGCCGACCCGACTTGGCCGAGGTGACCCGACCGACCGACTGCCGACCCGACCGCCGAGGTGGCCGGCCGAGGTGGTCATTGGCTGAGGTGCACTGGCCGAGGTGGTCACTAGCCGAGGTACACCGGCCATGTGCACCAAGTCGAGGTGCAATCGTCGAGGTGCATTGGTCGGTGTGCACCGGCCAGGAAAAAGGGCCATAACTTGGGCTATAGAGGTTCGAATTGAGAAATTAAAAATCCTAACATCAATTTCATTGATGTGGATACAATTTACCAGAAGGACTCACTGCTAAATTTCCTTTATTTATTACCCAAAACTGCTCTTAGGGTCCCATTAATGCGAGACCTCAAAATAAAGGGAAATTTTCGGTTCCAAATTGCAAACTTCGAATTTTTCCTAAACACATATATAGGAGCCTTAGAGCTCTCCCTAACTCCAACCCTAACAAGAAATGAGTTTGGGAGCTTCAAAACCCAAACCATACACAAGATAGAGGGTTCCAAACCATATATCTATTCTTTCTATACCAAAACTAGACAAATCCATACTTTTGTAAAAAAAAAAAAATCAATACTTTTCCATACGAAATTTAACAAGTTCCATGCACACATAGTTTACATACCTGTGATCTTCTTTTCCTTTCCTTCTTTCTTCTCTTCTCTTCTTCTTCCTTCTTCTCTTCTTCTTTCCTTTCCTTTTCTTATGGATCACCCTTAATCGTATTTTAAAAAGGAGGAAACTTCCTCCCTCTTTCCTACATGCCACATGCCCTTTCCTTGATTTTTTTTTTTCTTATTTTTCTTTATTTCTTTTTATATTTAGGTCCCTCCATTTCTCTATTATTCCTCATTTAAGTCTCCTATTATTTTCCCTTTGCTCATTTACTTCCTAATTTCACTTAGACATATAAAACTTATTTACAATTGACCCCAGTCCCCATTTTACAATTTCCATATCTTCTCTTTTTTCACTTTGGTTTAGTTCCGATTCAATAATTTTCATTTTAGCATATAATTATTTAAATCATTCATCTAACAATTCCAAGAAAAATACCCGAAAGGCTCTAATTCATACCCTAATATATAATAATTTATTTTTATTATAAAAATTCTAGGGTATTTTTGGGGTGTTACAAGACTACTATGGTTAATATGTCCCAACCTTCTATGCCAAAGGCTATGGTCATTCTGAACTGTGTTCAAGCATGTGTTTGGACTTACCAGAAGGTAACAATTATCTGATGACCTATTTCCTTCCATGATATGATGATGATCCTGATCTATTACAATGCACTTATCTTTTGTGAATTTTACAAATAGATCGTGATCGCACACTTGACTAATACTGATTAGGTTGGCCTTTATTCTGTCGACAAGAATGGCATCCCTTAGTTTTGGCAACCAGGAACGTTCGATGATCTTGGCTCCAAACACTTCCTTTAGCACCGTCACCAAAGGTTACACAGTCCAAACTAGATGGTAGAACATTGGATGACAAGCACTTGTTACCAGTCATATGTCATGAGCTTCCATTGTCAAAGTACCACCTTTGTTCTATTTTAGCCTTAAAAGAGGCAAGTACGGCAAAGCTCTTAGTCTTTTCTTTTTCGACCCAGGTGGGTTTCCCAACTGATTTTTTCTCCTTTAGTCTCCTCTTATGGTCAGATTTGTAGTGTCTAAAGTGGCGTCTAATGTGACCCATCTTCTGACATTAGTACCATTTGACTTCTTTGCCTTCATTTTTCAAGAACTTGTCTTTCTTGTTAGGACATGATGTTCCAGTTCCTGGGAGCGTTCAGACTGGCTCTTCTATTTTTGCAGATTTGAGACGAGAGTTTTTCTCATGAACCGTTGGCTTTGAGTCTAAAGATCCCTTTTGATAGCCTGTGCCTTCCCGAGCCTTAGAGGTAGTTCCCATATAGAGAATGTGATTTAGGGACATGGTTCCTGAGTTCATCATTCTCACTATTTTCCTGAGAAGATCTAACTTAGGCTGAGTCATACTATTCTTAAGAATTTCCCCTTTCAGAGTAGCTACCTCTTTCTTTAAGGCTCCATTATCTTAACTGAGTTGTAGGACTTGCCTTTGAAGATTCTTATTGATTTTTACTGTGTTTACCTGTATAAGAGCATGCTAGCTCTTTGTCTGAGATTTCATCATGTTCTTCTTCGGCCAGCAGGTGGGTTTTGGGAATCTATAAGACCGGATCAGGCACTAAGAGGGTTCGAATGTCAGTTGCCACATTCTCTATAAATTCTTGATGATTTGTGCATGGTTCAAGAACTGAGATCATGGCTGTCAAAGCAATGGGTTGATTGTCTTATTCCTCATCTCATTTGTAATCTTTTAATTCATTATCACTCCATGTAGTAAGGAAGGATCAGCTCTTCTTTGTATTGGCACACTCCACTTGGATGTGACCATATCCTCCACATTCTCTACATTGGATTGACTTGTTTCAAGGGTTTAACCCCAGAGTTCCTTGAGTCCTAAAGCTTTTTTGGATTAACAGTCCCATAAGCAAATTTGCTAGTATGAGAGTTACCTTCTACTTTAGTGTTTAATCTTTTTAAGGCTGTTTCAAAATTCTTTGATAACAGAGCCACTGATTCTAAGAACTCGCTACCTTCTTCATTGGGTAGTTTAGACTCAGCCCTTAGCCTCACAAGTTTCTCCTTTCCTTGGACTCTTCACTCAGTTATATTTCAAAAGTTCACAAAGACCCCATGAGTTCTTCAAGTCTCATCCTTTAAAGTCTTTCGCCTCTGTTATTGCAGATGCCTTATATACAAACCTTGAGGGCAAGGATCTTATGGCCTTTTTAACAAGCCTTTCTTATGAAATATTTTCCCTAAGAGCAAACGACTCATTGGCTATGTCACATAGTCTTCCATTGAAGTCACTAATAGTCTCCTCACTTATTCGTAGGTTCTCGAACTTAGCCATAAGTAGTTCCAACTTGGATTCACGCACTATATCGGTTTCTTCAAAGGCAACATGAAGGATGTCCCATGCTTCCTTGGCTACTTCGACGATGGAGATCATCTTAAATTTAATGGGATCAATCCCATTGAAGATTGTATTCAGGGCTTGTGAGTTTTGGATGGATAACACATCTTCTTTTGGTGTCCACTCTACTTCACTTTTGGGAACAGTTTTCCCTTCAGCATCAGTCTTGGTAAGTGGCTTCCAACCTTGTAAAACTGATCTCCATGCCTTTTCATCGATTGATTTTATGAAGGCTCGCATCCTTGCCTTCCAATAGTCATAGTTCGTCCCATCAAGAAGAGGGGGACGACTTGTAGACCCACCTTTTTTTATTAAATCCATCTAACTTTTCCTCTCTACCCACGACCCTTCTTAAAACTTAATCACTCATAGTAGAATTCAGAATGAACTCCCTCAATTCCCCTTTCAACATCATCACACACCTGTAACCCACATTACATAGGTAAGATGAAGAAAAAAAGAATATCATCTTTCACACAAAGTGAAAGGCTTTTAATGTGAAATATCTCTACCGAGTATCTGCACTTTGCACTCTTCAAAACGTCCAGACTTCACTTTTTCTTCTTCAAACTTTGCTCCTGAAATCCGTGATGAGAACTTCTAATGCTTATAGCACTTGTGATTCAGTCTTGGAAGTTTTAATAGGATTGGATCATTATCCTAATATAACTCCAGACCCTATCTTCTATTTTTTTTACTTTCCTTTAAGCTATCACCATGGAATAAGGAAACATGTTGTCCAAGAATCCTCTTCAAAATAGAAATATGATAAATTTCTAATTCTAGTTTGATAGCTTAGATGATCCAATCTTCTTAATTTCATCTTTATCTACTTGCCAAAATGATCACAGGCCCATCAGTACCTTGCTCTCCAAGTACCTTGGCCACTAAGATTCTAGAATCGACTTGCGTTCCATGTTAACTCTAACCCTAGTTTGGACTCTCCGAGTCTAGTTCTCCCTGGAACTTCGCATCTATTTCATCAAATCTTAATCAAACTTGGGATCTAAGGTAGACATCTTCTTATAGAACCATTAAGACGAAGATATGGACAATCCAATAGTATGTAGCAAGGATCAAAATATTGGTAAACATGAATATATCGGATTTTACGAATATATCGGAAATATCAGTAAAATATCGGTGGATATTTTTACAAAAATATCGGTTCGATTAAAATTTTTCATATCTTAATTATATAGATGATGAGAAATTATTCATATCTTCATTAAGGTAGATTAAAATCAAATGGATTAGTAATTATTAAATTAAATATGTTATATTTTAATATATTATTCAAATATTATTATGTTAAAGAGATATTATTTATTTGTTTCTTTTATTATTACAAATATTAGGTAGATAACGAGGAGATTCAAAATATTGTATATAATAATTTTAGATTTTTAAATGATATTATTTTATTTCTTTTCCTTTTCAAAGTAATATTAAAAATATTATAAGTTAGAATGTAAAATAAAAAGAAGTGAACAATAATGTAAAATAATAGAAATATTCATAAATAATAAGAAAATATAATAAAAGTTTGCACTATATATAATATGTGCAATCACTAGCTTCGCGGCTGAGGCATCACTTTCCAAACATTTCTGAATAAACCCCAATCGGGCCAATACATCGATTTTTGCCGAAATTTGGTCTAACCGACTATCGGTAGAGTATATTCTATTGATCTCCACCGATAACCGAAATACATCAGACATTTCGGCCGATTTTTCCGAAATTTTGTTCCTTAGTATGTAGTGAAAGTTTTAGTCGTAGTTTCTATGAATGTAGGCACATTATCAATCTACATAAATCTATATGTGTTTACTCTTTTCTTTCATATTTCTCTTTGATTTTATCACTATTTGCTGCACAAAATCACAACAGAACCCTTCAAATGTTTCACATTTAATGGCGGCATGAATCACGCCTTTAATTACTAATTAATTAAAGTCAAATTCATAAGGTTTATTTCTTAGTTTTATATGATTAGTACCGGAGTATTAGTGAGTTGTTGAGATGTGAGCTTCTAGACCAGCGACATTAAGATCTATATCTTATAGTCCTTCTAGATGAAATTTTTTATGAACAATAAACAACTTCGAATTCGCAACAATGGAAAGATAAAAATGAACAATATGAGCGACAATATCAAGATTCGACCTACTCATAGACTTTAAAACACACAATTTTTTTTGCTGGTTTATACATATTTTATGCCCTTCTACTAAGTAATTTTGGAGTTGAATTATTGTGATTTCTTTTGTTTAATATTTTTAATTGGGCCCATGAAAATTGGTCGAGGCCAAAAAATGGATTTTATGGTGAAATGTGAATCAGGGACGCAAAGGAAATAGCTGGCGCCACAGAGATATACTGGTTGTTGGGGAAATGTGAGCATCCAGTAAAGACTAAAGAGCTATGCCTATGCTTTCCACAATTGGAACCTTCTAGACACTCCTAGACAAGAGGAGAATGTCGCATCAATCGGAAGGTTGTGGCAACACTTTTTTTCCTTCGATATTTAATCAGTTTACAGTACATCTTTATATCATTTTGTTCTTATAAAGAGAGCTTGGTTGCATCCATCCCTCCCTTTACCATTTAACTTGACCTCAAGGACATGGTGACACCTTTTCTTAGTATGTGTCTGTAACCTTAAATGTTTTTTATTCAATAAATTTTGCATCATTAGTGAGTTTTTTTTTTTTTTGTGAAATAAGACTACGAATAAGAAAGCTTACAAATTCAGTTAAACAATAATCCAAAAATAATCTTCAAAAGCAAATTTTCTGACATTTTTAGGAAAATCCGACCACTAAATATTTGAATTAGTATTACAAATATCTTTCTTGGTTAAACAATCTGTTGTTCTATTCACTTCTCTATAAATATGACAATAATTGTAAACATTTAGATTCCAAGACAATCTCCAAATATCCTTCATTAGCAGACCGATTAAACTAGACTAGCTACCCTTTTTATTATAACAATCTATAATTACTTTGGAATCCCTTCCAATCTCTAGGTTTGTAAAGTCATTGTAAGTTGCAGTTAGAACATCCTATCTCAAAGCTACACATTCTGCAATAATTATCGAAACATTGCTTAAATGTTTACTTCCTATCATCTTAATAATTTCATTGAAATCTCTAATAACCAATCCTGATGAACTTATGTTATTAATCCTTTAACCATCAAAATTTAATTTAAATATTCCATTAATTGGGAGAATCCATTTAATCCATTTTTCAACTCTACGAGGGACATTACGTCCTTTGTTACTTGGATAAGCGTCACTCATAAGCTTGTGAGGATTTTGAAACGTTAAGGTAGCTTTCTCAATAATGAGAAATGAGTTGAGTTTGATTTTCCTTAACACCACTTGATTCCTATGGGTCCAAATATTCCAAAGGATAATGACAATTTTTTCCATTGATTGTTTGAAAAGTTTACAATAAGTTTTATAGTTTTTATAAATCAATTCAAGTCAAGAAAGGAAGTTACCTTCATAAAAGAGAGGGGTTGGACAATTATATTTAATACGATCCTAAATTCTTTGTACAAAAGGACAACATTTGAAAATACGATCAATATTTTCACTACTCTTATTACAAATATAGCAAGTATTTGTAATTTCTAGTCTTCTAGAAATTAGAAAATCACATTTAGGGAGAGCTTCTCTAATAGTCAACCAAAGGAAAACCTTTATCTTAAGTAGCAAATTTAATTTCCAAATCCAGTTTAAAATTTTATGCCGATGATGCATTAAAGGCTTTCTCATTGCCCAAATTATCGAATATTTAAGAGTAAACTTTCCATCTTTAGAAAAACTCCACAAGATTCTATCATCTATAGGACTACAAGGTATGTGACACCCCAATTCCCGAGGTCCCGTTGACCACTGTCAACCTACGGAAAACCTGTGTGTCTCATATCATGAGACCTATACACGAGTAAAAATGACCATATTAGCCTACACATCATACTCACCAAAATATATCAAACTCTATTTTGATAGTTTCAAGAGTTGTTACATCACTCTTAATACAAACATGTTTCAATTCAGGCCATTTCATACATGTTTTACAAAAACCAAAGCCAGTAAGCTCCAAGATTCTTCCTAAAAAGCCAGATCAATAAGCACCATCTTCCTAACACTCCATGCCTGAAAGGGGATCCGATAAGGAGTAATGCCCAAGAGTGATATTCCTACATGGGTTACTCCCACCTAAAATGCACATGCAATGGTACAACACAACCATCCATATTCCATAAGAATTTACAATTCACATACTGAATGATCTTATACTCATGTACGAAATGTTTTCCATGCCCATATCTCGAGTCACTCACCTACTCCCTCACACATGCCTATGCTAAGTGTGGCAACCGTCACTAGTAATGCCAATAACACCCATATATCGAGCTCTGGTTTACCACCAACACCCAATGCAATTTGCCAATGGTAACCATCCCGAGTTAATCCCGAATTCTATCACCGCCAACCCCCAGTCTAAGTGATGAACATAACCGTGTGTTTTCTCTAGGCAAATGTAATCCTTTCGGATTGTTCAAGGGTCTCTAACACCCATACAAAAATTTTCGGATAGTATCGCGAGACTCTCACACCCGTTCAAAACCTTTTCGGATAACACCGCGGGTCTTTTACACCCCTTCGGATCTTTTACACCCCTTCGGGTCTTTTACACCCATTCGGGTCTTTTACACCCATGCAGGACCTTTCGGATATTACCACGGGTCTCCTACACCCGTTCCAAGAATGCCCAACACACATTAATTATTTCTCATTTTATAATTTGAACTATGAGTCTTTATTGGACTTAGTCCCAAAGACAAACTCAACTTACATTCACCAAGAGGTAGTTTGGAATCCATACCGCAGACCCACACCTCGACTCGACTTTCATGTCACCTGCACATGAATGCAATGATGTCAATTCATAATCAATTCATATGGTTCATACACAATTATATTTCATAATCTAAATCCACTCATGTTAACACATCAATTTAGCATGCATTAACACATAATTTTCTGTACACATTTCAAGCCATTCAATTAAAACAATAATAGTTTTATCCTCCACACATCATTCATGCTTCTCATGTCAAGCAACCACATGCAAGCAATTTCACATGGACCATTTTAATCCAACAAGCAATCCGGACTATTTTTAACAGTCCCAAATTAGTCTATGGGCTGTCCATGGACAGCCCCCTTCATCAAGCATCAGTTCCACTTCTTTGGAACCAAAATCTATAGCCATTTTCGGCCTCACAACATCCAAAACCATTTCATGGCTTTTTAAACAAGGAATAACCAAGCAGGAGAAAACCCTTGAATTCTCCCTGGAAATAGCCAAACTCCACAAAACCAAAGTATCCACGCCAGAATCTGCAAAGATAGACCAACTTCTCATCTTGCTCCGACGAGAACTGACGGCCCAAACACCGGGAAATCTAGAGAGAAGTTTGACTCTCTCTCTCTAAAATATGTTTTCTCCCCTCACTGTCCTAAGTACTGTGCCAAAGAGTACAGGTAAGACGTTTCTTTTTTCGTATTTAATTCCTCGTCTTTACTGCTTGACTTTAAGAACCCTTTCAATATACTACTAATATAAGTCATTTATCTCTTATCCTCTCACTATTCATGTGACATGTGTCACATGGATACATGTAGTAGGTGGCCCTTGTCACACCACATAACTTTCATATCATGTGTACCTCTCACAAGCTGTCATACGGCACCCGACACCCGACACCCGGTGCCTCAAAATACGTGAAATTCCGACTTTCTCAGAATTTGACGAAATTCGACGTGATAGCTAGATTTCGCGAGACGATTCCAATCTGGAAGTCCTGTTTCACCATCCGAGATCTTAGAAAAATTCTCGATTTGGACTAAAATTACCATTTTACCATTTTTCTAAAAATTAATTTTCTAGCTTACGCGTATACGAACGGTTTCAATATCTACTAGCTCATTTAGAGGGGAGGATGGTTGAAATTGAACGAATATTTCATTCCTTAGTTTCATGATTTATAAAATCATGAACTTTAGCATTCAAATTAATGTAATGTAAATTATGATTATCCACAAAATAAACCAAAGACACCATATAAACCCAATTATCTGTCCAAAAGAAAACTTTTCTACCATCTCCTATGCACCATTTTAGGCCGACCCCAACATATCTTCTATGATTAATAATTTCTTTCCACACATTGGAATCTCCAATCTTTTTTTAAATTATGAAAAAGTCATTGTTCTTATTATATTTATCTCGCATAATCCTCACCCAAATGCTATCATTATCTACGAGAATTCTCCAATCTAGTTTAGCTATTGAAGCTCTATTAACATCAATATTCTTCCTAATTCCTAAGCATTCTTCAAACTTGGGCCTACATACATCATCCACTACAAAACTTCAAATTTTCAACGTTTCATGTCTTGACATTTTTAGAAAATGTCATTATTCTATTTGTGATTAGACATGTTAATACATTTTGCTAAAAACGTCATTATTTGGTACATGTTTTTTATTTTTATGGCACTTATTAGAAGTGTCATTATTAATACTAGTAGAAAATTACAAATCAAATAAATTAAAATAAAATAATAAATTTAAAGCATGCATGTCAATCTTTAGTTCATATCAAACACAAAGCATACCGTATATACTTTTTTTTTAAAATTAAAAATAATTTTAATTAAAGAAATTAGAGCATCTTGTTTTTAATTTCTATATGCAAAAAAAATAGGGCATTGTGTTTCATAACAAAGCCCTAACTTCACTCGTGCTCTTACTTCACTCTTCCCTTTTTGTTTCCAAGAAAACCCCAAAAAATTTCCAAAAAACATCATCAACATAATGACTCTCTTTCCACGAATAGTCTCCCTCCCTAAGGGGTCTCCTCTCTCAGCTTCTCAATTTCTTAGGTATTTTCCTTAATTTCACCTACCTTTTGTACTTAAGGCTTGTGCTGATTTGTGACTTGTGGAAATTGGGAGACGAGTTCATTCTGAGTCGTTCCGGATTTGTACATGAGTATGAGTTGAAAATTTATAATCAACGACGATATGTGAAAATTTACATGCAAAATTTAATAAATCGATATTTAAATTAAATTGTTATCTTCTTAACACTTTTAAAAATGTCATTATAATAAAATATGTGAGATTGTTAAACGATGTCATTTATAGAAAGTGTCATGATGATCTACTAACAATGATGTTTATTAAAGTGACAATATAGTTTGATAATGACATTTTTTCAACATTAAGATTTCATTTGATGGGGCTTTTAAAAAACATCATTGTAGGAAATTGTTAAACAATGACACTTATGAGAAACGTCAAGGTCCTCTCTATTAAATAATGACATTTATTTTGAACATCAAGGTTTTCTTCAAAGACACTTCTAAAAAGCGCCATTATTGGCAAGTATTTATTATGTCAGGTTAAGGGACGACACTTTCAATAAGTGGCATAGAATATTACTCTTGACGTTTTTAAACATCATTGTTAATTAGTTTTTCTTATAGTGATTGTAAAACCCGGGAAAAATAGAAATTTTCAAAAATAGAAAAATGATAATAATAATAATAAATTGTCATAATGGTTCAAGAAAGCCTAAAAAATTCTTTAGATCTCGGATGATGAAACGGATTGCGCTGTTAAATTTGTCTCGTGAAATCTAAAGGACCTTAAGCTTCGAATTTGAGACAGTCGAATATTTTATAATTTTCTAGGTGATAAGTTGTCAAGGATCTAAGGACTAGATTTTACGAATTTCAAGTCAGAAATGGTTTGAGCTAAGTTCATTTAAAATAAATTGAAGTAAAAAGAAATAAATTGTTTCGGGGTAGAAACAGACCCGAATGAAAGATTGACATATGGCATAATGTGAGTCATGTATCCAAATTAAAAAAAAAAAAAGGAAGGGAATGGATGGAGAACAGAAGAGAGTGAGCGGAGAGAGAGAGAGAAAAAGGAAAAAATAAAAGTTTTCTACTTCTCTCTAAGATCTACGGAGATCGGTTCAACGGTTTTTGTCGGAGCAAGAAGCAAAGTTCATCTACTCGTGGGCACCAAAATCAGGGAGTTTCGTCAAACTCCAAGAGGTAGGGAATTTTCCTACTTTGAATATTTTTAGCCTAAAAGTCATGTAATGGCATAGGTTGTCTTCGGAGTCGTGATAAGCCGTGTGATTTAGTCCTAAGATTTTGGGACTGGATATTGGAAATTTTGAGATTGGTCTGCGTCCCACTAGGCTGAAATTGCTTTTATCCTGTGACTCATGTTTTCTGCTTCTCAGGGTGTGTTTTGGTATCACAGTAATTCGGTGACGAACCGTGAAGGGACCAAAAGGTATCCTATTTTATATGGGTCCGAGATTTTGGTCATTTTGTGTGTAGTGTTGAAAAAATAAATAATATGTGGTTGTGTGTAAAAATCATGTTAATATGTGCTTGCTTGATGTATTAACATGGAAATTGTGATGAATGGAAATTATATGTAGGAAATATAATTATCCGGAATTTATAAATGTTGCATGTAGCATGAAATGGCATGATTGTGTTTCATATGCACGGTCACATCGCGTCGAGTCGGGTGTGGGTGCATGGTATTGCTTATTCACCATTCTTAGTGAATGTATAGTGAGCTCGGAAATTGGGACAACATCCAGAAGTGAGACTCACAGGTGCATAAAAATAATAATAATAGATTTCGTGTGTTTGGGTGAAGGAAGATGGGGTAGATCCCCCACCCCCCTAGGGTTAAATACCCAAATTTTATTCTTGGTCAGACATATGTATCCAGCGATGAAAGTTCGTGAAAATTTTGGAAGGCGTGCGAAGCCTGCGGTGAGACTCCGAAAATTCACAACCTAAATAAACACACGGGATTTGGTAAAATTGAATAAACATTGGAGGGTTGTCCAATGGGTTGAGTCATGGGTGAAACACCAATGACTGGTTTTCACACTTGGCATTGCAGGTGTGAGGGAATCAATCGGGACTCAGGTTGTGGGCCCGAGGAGTCTCATCTCATGGCACACGACATTCCATATAGGATTGCATTATTTATATGAAATGATCGACGTTTTCTAAGGGTTGTCGCTGTAGCTGTGCATTTTAGCGGGGGTAGCCCTTGTAGGAGAATTTTTCTACTATGCATCATTTAATTTGGGGGCTAGGGACCCCTTTCGTGCACAGGTGTACAGGAGACGAATCCGACGATGCCGTGATTATGAAAATATGTGTGGCCTTGATATTACCTTTGAGTAACATTTTTGTAAAAATATTTTGTATAAAAGAATTGTAACTAAATTCTTTTGGGACTATTGTCTAAACAGTCGGGTATGCAATTATGGTAAAAGGGTCGTGATCGGACTCTTACGGATTGTAATTAAGCGTTTGATTTTCATATTTTAGATTTAAATGTGAATGAATGGGTCCCGATAAAGGGATGTATATATTGGGGATATGGACATATGGACCTTGTGGGCTCAATACTACTTCTGTTGAGACCCTGGATGGGTTATGATTATACTGTAATACAAGTTGTATGTTGGGAAGAGCTCCCCAAACAAAGGAGACTCTGTCCAATTTTTGTGAAAATAAGGATCTCGATAAATGGGACACAACAATGTGGTATCGAGTCACCCGAAATCCATAGGAATTCCGCAGGTTTACGGGTTGTCAACAGGACCCTCGGATTTGGAGTGTCTTAGCTTGATATCAGAGCTTAGGTAAACGATTACCTAGGGAGCTTGGTGTTTGTCCCATTTTATATAGACTAAAAACCCCTCAAATTCACATAGTTGTAAGAGCCTTACATTTCTCTCGCATCCATGTCACTTTGGATAAATTTGCTTACTAAAATATTTCTTTCGTAAGGTTCAAGGATTTAAAATAAGGGTTTAGTCTATGACACCGCAAGTGCACAGTCATACTAAGTAGTAAAATCGAATGTAAGTCCAGAATCATTCCCACAGATTGGTATGAATTAAAGATCGACTACCCCAAC
Source organism: Tetrastigma voinierianum (assembly GCA_016808115.1). Taxonomy (NCBI): domain Eukaryota; kingdom Viridiplantae; phylum Streptophyta; class Magnoliopsida; order Vitales; family Vitaceae; genus Tetrastigma; species Tetrastigma voinierianum. Next base: position 23,995 of record JAEQBH010008103.1, read on the forward strand.
TACTAAAATCTATGTTATTTGGACTAAAAACTCAAAATGGAAGTCAGATCTAGAAAATAAAGATACTTAGATCATTAACTACTCGCTTAACTAAGCTAAACTGACTAAAAATAAATTGTAACTAAAATACCGATCGAATCGGGCTCCTGTGAGAAACGAAACTATCATTGAGTTATAATGAAATGCTTAATTCCCACTAAAATACATCGCTTCGTTTTCAGGTATGGATTTGGATTTGTCCAAGATTTCTTAAATTTTAAATTGATTTATTCATTGGTTGGATACCCTTGAGGTTTTCGAAGACAAGATCAAACCAAATTTACTTGTATTCCCAATCATCTTGCAAGATCTCGAGTATTTTTCTTTCAATACTTCATACCCATTTCGGGATACTAGACCTTTGCATTTCCTTCGTGATTTTCGCAAAGTCACCTTCACTTAAAAGGTGGCTCAACCTCCAGACGATCGGGTCGTTTCTTTCTTGATTAGATCTCTCACGAACACGAGGTTAAGAACTTGCCTTTTATATTAAGGTGAACTTCGATCATTTATATTGTTAAATACTCCTCCAACTTCCAATTATGAGCGAACGGGATTTATCAAACGAACTCTAGTTTCGCTAGCTCATCAATGGTAGTCTAGCATACCCAGAAAAGAATGCTCTCAGCTCTCAGGAATCTCCATCTCTGTGTCACATAGAGGGCATCCTAGATATCAGAGCAAGATACATTCCCTCAACTGGTATTCGGTACTACTATTGGGAACTTATCAATTCAAAAACGACACCAAATAAGTAAATCCGAACCCAAATAAGTTCTCCAAATTTATGCAGGAAAGACTGTAACTAAATGTAAATCAAATCCAATGTGTAGTCGGTGCTCTCCGATTACCGGCATTTAATTAAGAAATGCAAAGACTCGATCACGTACAACCATCAGAATTGCAATAAAACTAAGAAATGAATTCGTGAATTTTGTTCCAGTTTCATAAATTTTCTCCGGTGCAGTAATTTTAAGAAGAAAATAACATAAATAAAACAACAGCTCCACTCGTTTCTGCATAGTTCACAGATTCAAATCCATAAAAGAAATTAACTAAAAATAAAAATAAAAATCTACTCTAAACTATACACTGAGTTCCTCTCCTTTCCCCTTTTCCTGGTAGCAAGACGGGGGTTACTACTATTCTAAAACTGTCTTATTTATATCATTGCAAATAAATTGGTCGATCCCCAAAAAGCTCCGTGTGGAATCCTAAAAGAAAGCTCCAGCTTTTATCGTTTCATGTCGCGACTCTGTTGATGTCGCGACAAGGATTTCCCTTGATTGCTCATGTTCAGCCGCTGACTTTGTTGCTTTGCTAGACCTCGATTCTTGCGCTGTTGATTAATGGTCGCGATATCATTTATGGTCGCGACCTTGATAGCTCAAGTTCCTTAAAAGTTGATGCTCGCACTACTGCATTTCACACGATATCATTGTCTTTCTTTCTAGCTTCTCGAGTCACGACTTTACCGAGTCGTGACTCTTTCCTTGTTAGGCCGCATGTCGCGAACACTTTGGTTTTAAGTCGCGACCTGTTGTTGTTCTTATCGCATTACTCAAATTGACTTGTTTTTCCTCGGGTCGCTGTACCTTGTTGGTGGTCTTCGCTTCACAGTTTCAAATTTAAGTCACACTCAAGGTGATGTCGCGACCTCTTTTGATGTTCATTTCTCATCTTCTGGTCGCAACCTCAATTTTTTGTTGCAACCAATTTCCTCTTTTCAACCTCTATTCCAGGTCGCGATCTCAAGTTTATGTCGCGACCATGTGTTACTCTTGTTCAGTCGCTTGTAGTCCCGAACCGCTCGCGCGTAGCTGGGCACTCACTTTTTCCGCCTATCTCTTCTTCAGGTCGCGACCTGAATGATTGGTCGCGACATTAGTATGTGGTCCTTGCTTAATAAATGGTCGCAACTTCAATCTTTCTATTGAGACTTCACTCAATGCTTGTCATGTCGCGACTCCTCAACGGGCGTCGCGACTTCAATGATGCCTTTCATTTTAAAAACCAGTTGCAACTTCTTTTTCTTTGTAGAGACTTCTTTTGTGGCTTTATTGACGAATCCATCGCCGCACATCGAGTGACGCTGCGGACCTCATTCATTTGTTGCCTCGTCATTCCCAATGCAGTTTAATCTTTTAAGTCACGACTTCGCTTGCTGGCACTCATTTCTTCCCAACCGATCTTGGTGATGTCGTGGATTTGGAAATGACTGGTAAATTAAGCTTCCTGTCACACTACTTTCAACTGCGACTTCATTTCGTCAGAAGCCGGTCTCTTCTCGGTTTTTTACGATTTTTATTTCATGCAGGCTCGCAAAATTGAATTTGAGTAAAATATCCACATTTCTACATATGAATTAACATTTATCTTGTAATATGCTCAGAAAAATAGATTAAAAATCATATGAGTTTTGACTCATCAAATTCCTCTAAACTTAAATTTTGTTTGGTCTCCAAGCAAAGAAAAAAGAAAGAGAATGTTGTTCTCAAACAAATAAGCTTAAAATTTTAAGGACATTTGATTTATACCACAGTCTTTCTTATTCCACCTTCTAACTTGAAATAGGAGATAGCAGTATCATTTTAAATTTCAGTTTCGATTCAAGAAAAAGAAATGGTACACTTCTATCACAAATCTCTTAATGAAATAATATATTTAAACAGTTTATTCAACAAGTCTTGTTCTGTGTGTGTGTACAAGTCTTCAATCCTTTTCATCTTCATGTTGAATTTAGTTAATCTTCTCCTCGGGAATTCCCTGACCGGCTTTGTCAAAGTCCTAGGCTGTTTCAGAGACAATCTCTACTAATGTAGGTGGAATTCAACCTTCCAAGATCAACTGCCCTTTCAGTTCAGAATGTCGGGCTTAGGTAATCAAGTAGATAATGGGAAATTTGTTATGCATCACCCAGTTTCCACCTTTCTTTGTACTTGTTGCCTTCACTTTCACTCAAGGTTTTTTGTATTTGTTGATTCTCCCTCATTCGTCTCGATTCATCTTGAATTCTTTTATGGAATTTAATTTATATGACTTTATCTGTGCTAGTTCTCTTGTTCTAGAACCTTTACTTATGTTTTTCTAAGGTTAGAATAGTAATGGTTTTGTCTTTTAGGCTTTCTATCACTCTTAGAGAACTTTGGGCTAGCAACTCCCATACCAGTTGGTATTAGGGTACTAGGTGTTAAAACACCCCTACGAGCTTAATTGTTCAAGGGAAATAGGTCACAAGACAAAACTTATTCCCTTTTTCATTAATTTCTGCTTCTTTACTTCTTCACCTCCTTCATTGTAACATTTGGAAATATTTTTCCCCCATACTTGTTTCTTCCTTTACCGTAGACTCTTCCTCAGACTGAAACCGATAATTTAGGCTTTTGTCGTTGTGATTTCATTGCAAGGAAGGGGATTTAGGTTTTCAGTTGTTGTTTGCTGAATAAATAAGGCCTGCTTTGGTTCAAATCAAGGAACTAGAGTTTTTAGCATATATTGAGGTAAGCTTGAAAAGCTCAAACCGCTGCTGGGACGGCCTAAATCACTTCTTGTTGGCTGTTTTCACCTAAGATTTTGCCTCAATCAATCATCTAACAAGTGTATTCCCAGAAGATGTTCCTAATTCCTCTCAAAGTTTCATGAGTTTTGTTGACCAAGTGTATTATTTCTTCAAGACTTGTACTTATTCACCAAGCCTATTTATACTATTTTTTTAAATCCAAGTATTTGTTCCATCAACAATAACCATTTTTCCAATTCTTTGCAATCTAATCACTTTACACGTAGGCCGCAACTCCTAATTTCCAATTTACTAATTCACGCTCTTATTTTTCCTTTCTACGCTTTTTGTTCCCTTGAAAAGAACTCGAATTGTTTATTTGATCCCCTACATGCATAAGGCACTTATTCTTTTCATACTAAAACAGAAATGACACAAAACACAAAATTTCTGTCATGTTCATATCCATCAATAAACATCTAATTATTCACAACCAAATTTTTCATTCAACAAAAGCAAAGCAATCCTTAACTGCTTAAAAGAGTAACTATAAAATGAAAATTCAATAAAACACAGGACAATTTGGATGAACAAAATGGATTTCTATTAGAATTTTTGGGAATGTATAGATTGATAACATGCTAAGAAAAACTTTTAGTTTCCTTTCTTCTTTTCAGAGGCCTTTAGGTATAATGCTGGGAGGATCTACATCAAAAGTGGCCATGCTGGGATCAAACTTAGGAAATTTCATTCGCATGATTGTTCGACCAAGTAGGGGAATTTCTTTTCATTGGCAGATATTTCATCATTTAGTCAGACCGCAGAATAAGTGAGTTCTGCCTTCCCACCTGATTAATCGTTCCTTCCAATTCTTAAATACATTCTAGCGCTTGGATGTTTTGATTGATCAAGTCCATGCTCTAAACTGTGTTTTTCTTCTATACTACCATTGGTCTCCCAACCTGGCTGATCTTTCTTTTCACACCTCGAACTCCCTTGAACAGCTCCTTTACAAATGCTTAAACCCATCAATCTTCCTTAGCATGTTATTCTCCATTTCTGTCTCTTTCTTTTTCAGTATGTTCAGCAAATCAACATCCCTTTTGAATTGATTATTATAAAAGGCTTGTATGCTTGTCTTATTCTTTCCATCATCTTTTCTTTCTTGCTTCCCTTCAATTCCTCCTGTGTTCTTCTCTTCTCTCGATCCTCCACTTTCTTCCCATATTCCGTCCTTTCTTCTCGTCGTAACTTCCATAAATTCTTTTCTTTATCCTGTCGCTTCCATTTCAGTCTCCTTCTTCCATCTCCTTTCATTGCTCTGAGTACTTCTATGATTTCGTGATTTCTCTCTCGCCCTCGATCCTTCGCTTGAGCAGCACTGCTTCCGACTGAAACGAAGGATTAGTTGGGCTTACCCTGAAAGGTTCTTGTGAGACCCCATACCCGACCGGGCGGATCCGAACCGAGTCCGAGATGCCACTAAAATCACTAAATCACTCAAAATCATATCTTTGCGGAAGCGATTACAAAATTGGGCAAGCCCATAAACATTTACATTTAACAAAATCCATTTACAATGTAGGCATCCAAGCCTTTTCAAAATGATTTACAAAAAATAGATGTTTAGTATTCAAAATGTTTATACAAAATATCCATATAAAAAAAGAACACATGAAATGAGTAAAATACGTTCTGAAAGCATACCCGGTACTTTCTCTTTATGACTTGACGCTCCTCGATCTTGGGTCTGCTTTCGATCACTATCTATCACTAGGTACCTGCGCATTGGTAAAACAATACGTTAAGCATTTTCATGCTTAGTGGTTCTATACAAATTCATTCCTCAATTTCAGTTTAAATCAAATCATGCAATTTAATCATTCAGAACTTTCAAATCTTTTGGATGTGATCGTGATAAATGTAATACATATACTTTGTTATATATATATAATCGATATAGTTCCTTGATCATCCTAAAAATACACTTTCATATCTAATATCTCACACCAAATCAATTCAAATATGCCCACAAATTCGTCGCTTCGTAATCCAATTCACTCGAAAATCAATTCAGTTCAAAATCAATTCCGCTTATGCCAATCAATCTCGGCTCTCTACTCAATCAATTCAGCATGCCAATCAATCTCGCTATGCCCCAACGAATTTAACCTATGTATTCGATATATGTGATATCGAGTCGCCGCGACGGGTCCCGTTGGGTCGCGAAGCAGATCACATGGTTTTATAACACGCGACGGTTCCGCCGGGCCGCTTGACCGGTTATAAACAATCAAATAGTGAACACTCACGATACTTGCCTACTGGCCGATCGAGTGGACACAACAATAGTTCCGCAGTGATCGCTTATTTGACCCTATCGTATACCAATTCATCCTTAATGCTAAATAAACTAACATTCTATTAAGGGCGTTCAAATCCTTTATAGAAAAATATAGTACAATATGTACGCTTGTATAAACAGTTTATTTTCAATAATCATACAATTTTTATATGCAAACATTTCACAATCACTTTTCTCAAATCAATTAAATCAATTCAATATGCTTCTAGAACAACATGCAAAAAATTGAAACGAGGAATAGGAGTAAGTAGAACAAACCCAACAATCTTGGCACTTTGATTCCACCTTGAATCTCAATCTCGCCGCTTCTCCTCGGCTTACCCTATTCCAAACCATTAAAGAATAATATTATTCATGCCAAGATTTCAAGAGGTTTTGGTTATGAATTGATTTTCGAGGTTAGTATGAGTTCCACTTAAACAAGCTATATAGATGAGATTCTTGACCCAATGGGCTTCCATAGAGTCAAAGAACAATTCGAATCGGAGTTCGGACGTAGGAGTTAGACCTCCGCTGGAAATCAAGGCTACGCCAACTCGAACTCCACGAGCAGACCCGAACCGACAAGCCTGTCTACCACCTCGGTCAAAACATCTTCTATAATTCCTCATGAATATTAATGCATTCTTGACTCCAATGGATTTACAGAGTCCAAGAACACCCAAATCGGGTTCAAATCAAGGAGATATCCTCCGTCGAGGTCATATACAGCCGTCCCGAATCGACGAGCGTAATCTGAACTGACGAGCTCGTCTAACACCTTGGTCAAACATCTCTATACCTTTAGAATATTAATGTATTCTTGACTCAATGGGCTTTCCATAGAGTCCAAGAACACCTAAATCGGAGTTCAAACTAAGGAGATATGACCTTCCGGGGTTGGGGTATCAAGTGTGCGCCAACTTTAACGAGTCAATTCAACCGACGAGCACCGCTTCGACGAGCACCGCTTGACAAAGACCGTTGGATCTTACCACCGTTGACGACCACCGCTTGACGACCACTATTTGATCTACCAACGCTTGACACCCATGTTTGACGACACCGCTTGACGATCGCTTGACTAATAATCGCTGACCCACCACCGCTTCGACGACCCCTGGCCACGACCACCGCTTCGACGACCAATCGCTTGACTAATAATCGGCCGACCACCACCGCTTGGACAATACACCGCTTGACGACCACTGCTTGACGCACTTCGCTTGACGACTCGGTTTGATGACCACCGACCCATTTGGATCGCTCGCAGTAAAAAGACCAACTGTCTACAAGTCCGACTAAGAAATTCAAAGCCTAACATCAAGTAAATTGATGTGGCTACAATTTACTAGAAGGAGACACTACCAAATCCCTTCACTTCGTACCCAAAATCAGCTCTGTCTGGCTAGTTGCTCACTACCACAATGTGGCGCTCCCATGGTTTAAAAATGCAACCAAACTTTCCCTATACGATAACTACCCAACAATCCTGGTAGAAGAAGACCAAGTAGGAGAAGACTACCTCATGGAGTCGGTCGAAGTCCCCAAGCCCGTCCCATTTGTAGCTCTTGTCACTAGGAAGGACTCCCTTCGTGCTTCACGGAGACCTATGGTCAGATTTGTCGAAAATCTAGAGAGAAGTGGAGCCTCTAACTTTCCCTTTTCTCTATTTTCTTCTTATGGATCACTCTAATCGTATTTTTAAAAAGGAGGAAGCTTCCTCCCTCTTTCCTACATGCCACATGTCATTTCCTTTGATTTTTTCCCTTTTACTCATTTATTTCTCCTAATATCACTTGTACATATAAACTTATTTAATTGACCTGGGTCCCCATTTTACAATTTCTATATTTTCTTTTTCACTGGGTTCATTTCTCTGGATTCAACAATCATCTAATCAATAAAAAAAAATTTTAAAATACCCAAGTTGGCTCAATTATACTTAATATATAATAATTTTTATTATAAAAATTTTAGGGTATTGGGCAAGCATAGCTTCTTTTCGTCTCGAAGATGTGTCATTCGCACTTCCTCTATTTCTCTTCTATCATTTTCAGATTTGTCTCCCGTCCGTTTCGCATCCACTACCATCACTCCTTTTTGCCTCTTTCCTTTAGGTCCCCTCACTCTGTCAAGCAAAGGGGAAACCCGAGGACATTTCTCTTCTTCCTCCCAATTTCCCTTCACCCCTGCCTAGAGACAAAGTCTGGTAATAGTGGTAGGGTGAGGGATCAGTCCTCTTTTATTACTATGGTGGTATCCTCTGATGGATTCTTCAATTAGAATGCCTATATTCATTTTATATCCTTTCAAAAAGGCATGCAAAAGAATGGCTTCTCGTTTCCTCCGGGATCACAAAGGTGTTTAGTAGGCACTATTACAGAACATATAAAGTAAAACCAAACCTTTGCTTCTTCAGTGAGAGCTCCCCTTTTGATGGCATGGTGGGGGTTCTTCTTCGTCACCTCCCATTTCCCTTCTTCGTCAGTCAACCGATTCAATATCTTTTCATAGTTTGGGTTTTCCAACAACTTCTTATACTTCGACCCATGCTTAAATCTCTCAAATTAAACATTTCATTTATTCTTCTATACCCAAAAGGCACCCAACACTTAACATAAAACTGAATCATCCTTCATTCCCACCATATTTGCATAGAATTCCCTGGCAAGAGCCGAAAATCCTGGTGCTTTGTGCTCGCAAAAGAATCCCCAACCTCTTTTCTCTATTACTTCCAAAAATGGAGGAATTAGTTTACCAAAACCTCTTTCGCACACAAATTCCTTGTCAAACATCACCTTGTTCCACAATTCTTGAGCTTCTTTTGAAATGAAGTCTTTTCTTCTATGTTGCTTTTCGTTGCCTAACCCTCCTACCGGTTTCATTTTTTCAACATTTATTTCTTCCTCGTGTTGAGAGTTTACCGATCGAACTTCTTCCACCGTCGACATTTCACGCATGATTTCGTCGATCAGTTTGTTAAGATTGGCGACTTCATCTTGATTTGTTGCCATGATTTAAGCTTTGCAAGAATACTGCTTTGCTCTCTGGTTTTAGGGTTTCAAGATTCAAAAAGATGGATGTAGAATTGGAAAGGTTGGGATGAATTGCAGTTTAATGGAATTTGAAATGGAATAGACGCTTGGCTCAATGTCATGATTGCGTTATGGGAGGTCGCAACATTAAATTTTTAGCCTCTTAATTAATGATTTTATTTTTCAAGGAATCCTATTTTTAATGCTGGGACGCCCAAAATGAAAGGTTTTAAAAACCTACTTTTATTGAGTTTTGATGCCTGGTCAACCTAAGGATTTTGTCATGAATTCAAATGTGGTCAAGACATGGGACTTGATGTCACAACTTGCTCTTTTCTATCTTTCCTTTCTTTATTTTAGTCGTGACTCGCTCACCAAGCAGGACTTTCTTTCTACCTTATTATTTCCATTCCAAAGATTCATGTTGTAAATTTTTGATTAATGTCATGACTTTAAAATTTTAGTCTCTCGAACAATCAAATCCACAGCAATTTCAATTTATTTAAATCCAATCAAGGCAAATACAACTCAATTCATCTTCACCACGCAAATATTAAACAAAATCATCCATTATGCATCATATTAAAAAAAAATTAAGCACCAGAACAAAATATAATTCCCCCAAACTTTCAATCATGCCATATCAAAGACGAAATTTAAATAAAATCAAGAAGAGTATACTGCCCCTTTTTTGTTTCTGATGCAGATTGGAAGCTTGATTGTAGATGCTCCCCCTTTTACACAATTTTCATTGTCCTGCAAAACTAACAAAAAATATTTACCTACTCTTCAATCAATAATGAATCAAATTACACAAAGCTATTAGAAATGTTAAACATAAAAATATAACAAGAAAACTTAAACAAACCGATGTGGATTGCCTTCCACAAAGTCGCTTCAATTTTTAGTCTTAACATTGAACCAAAAGAATAAATTGTTTCGGGACGTGTAAAATGCACTGGAATGAGATAGACACATGGCGCAATGTGAGCCATGTATCCAAATTAAAAAAAAAAAAAAAAAGAGATGAAAAGAAAAAGGAAGGTCAAAAGGAATGGAATGGACGGAGAATAGAGAGAGTGAGTGGAGAGAGAGAGAGAAAAAGGAAAAAAAAAGTTTTTTGCTTCACTCTAAGATCTACGGAGATCGGATCGACGGTTTTCGTCGGAGTAAGAGGTAAAGTTCATCTACGCGACGAGAGCTTCGTGTGGGCACCGAAATCAGGGAGTTTTGTCAAACTCCAAGAGGTAGGGAATTTTCCTACTTTGAATATTTTTAGCCTAAAAGCCATGTAATGACATATTTTGTCTTTGGGGCCATGATAGGCCATGTGATTTAGTCCCAAGATTTTAGGACTGAATATTGGTCATTTTTAGGATTGGTTCCAGGAAGTCCTGGACTGGGTTGAGGTTTGGTTTTAATCTTGATACTGATGTCTTTGGGTTTTGTGGTGTGGCTGAGACACAAGAATTCGCGACGAACCATTAAGGACCAAGAGGTGCCCTATTTTGTGGTCCAGATCTGGGACTTATTTTGTGTGTAGTGTTGGAAAAATAAATAATATGCGATTATGTGTAAAAATCATGTTAATATGTGCTTGTGTGATGTATTAACATGGAAATTGTGATGAATGGAAATTATATGTAGGAAATATAATTATCTGGAATTTATAAATGTTTCATATAGCATGACATAGCATGAAATGACATGATTGCATTTCATATGTACGGTCACATCACGTCAAGTTGGGTGTAAGTGCATGGTATTGGTTATTCACCATTCTTGGTGAATGTATAGTGAGCTCAAAAATTGGGACAACGTCCAAAAGTGAGACTCACGTGTGCATAAAAATAATAATAATAAATTTCGTAGTTTAGCGAAGGAAGACGGGCAAATCCTCCCTCGGGTGAAAGACCCAAATTTTATTCTTGGTCGACATATGTATCTAGCGAAGAAAGTCCGAAAGTGTCGAAGGCGTGCAAATCGCTGAGACCCTAAATTGCAACCTAAATAAAACAAGATGTGATTTAATAAAATTGAATAAACATCGAGGGTCAGCCCAAATGGGCTGAGTCATTAGGGTGAACATCACTCATCGATTTTCACACTTGGCATTGCAGGTGCGAGGAGTCAATGACTCGGGTTGTGGGCATTGAGAGTCTCATCTCATGCATGACACGTAATATTCCATATAGGATTGCATTATGTATATGGAATGTGATTTGACCTTTTTATGGTTGTCATTGCATGTGCATTTTAGGTGGGGAGTAGCCCTTGTAAGAGAATTTTTCTACTGGGTATTGCTCACCCAGTTGGGGACCCCCTTTCAGGTACAAGGGGTATACAGGGAGACGACGCTTCGACGAGGTTGAGATTATGAAGAAGACCGATGTGTGGCCTTGATATTACCTTCTGAAAATACTTAAAATATTTTGTATAAAAGAATTGTAACTAAATTCTTTTAGACTATCATCTAAATAAATAAGATGTAATTGGAGTTGTAAAGAGGGTCGGATCTGACTCTTATGGACTTGGGGAATGTCGCTTTATTTTCATATTTTAGATTTAAATGTGAATGAATGAGTTCCGGTAAAGGGATGTATATATTAGGGGTATGGACAGATGGACCCTGTAGGGTCAATACTGCTTCTATTGAGACCCTAGATGGGTTATGATTATACTGTTATACAGGTTGTATGTTAGGTAGAGATCCTCGAACAAAGGAGACTCTATCCAACTTTTGTGAAAATATGGATCCCGATAAATGGGACATAACAGTGTAGTATCAGGGTCACCCGAAATCCATAGGAATTCAGAGTCAGACGGTTATCAACGGACCCCAGATTTCAAGTATCACAAATGCTGATCACAAGCTACTAAGGGAAAAACTTTGGTTCTATTAACCCCCATATTTGGAAACCATAAGAAATTTATATTAACTCTATCTAAGTGTTCATTATTTCTTTTGTAAGTTTAAAGCAATTCATCACATGGAGAGGGGAACTTGCCAAGTTAGCCTTTATTAGCGTTATTGACACACCCCCACCCCTTCCTGGGCTAAGCAGCGCAGCCGGCCACTCCACGTGAGTCCCTAGCCAAGCACTTAACCCACTAGAAATCCCCGTGAAGCTAAGCCGTATTGCTTCCTTCACCTTTGTATAAAATTTTCTTTATTTTATAACTTAGGATTTGTAAAATCTAGCAAATGAATAACTTCGGGCAAAGATGACGGGTCGCACATAGTCAAATTCCAAATCTCGTGATACATCCAATCTACATTATATCCAAATATCCAAACATGGCAACCAAAGATACCAACACATTCTCACAACTAACTATGTACATACATATGTCCCATTATACATATTCAAAGTATGTTCTACAAAATGTAATTAATACTAATAAGACTTAACTGATGTCGTGACAAATCCTATTGTGCTCACTGCCTTGCATACCCGCACTTGCAAAAATGTTCCTTAAAACAAAAACCACCAAATGCAACCATTTAAAGATTACGCCAGGCATGTCATTTTTTCGAAAACCAAAACCAAAAACTTCTTTTATGTTACTTCCGCTCTTATTTCAGCTTTGCTGTTTATTTCCAAAACTGTTTATTGCTATACTGCCTCGTTTGTTATAATAACTCAATTTTCTATTGTTGTTGTTTTCCTAAAACAGTAAAACCTTATCAATTATTATTGTGGGGTTTATAAACCCCACTTTCTCCTCTCGCCAATGATCTTGTTTGAAAAGTTTTTAAACCTTTCACAAACCTTGCTTTAAAAGTTTCTCAAACTTTTTCATAAAAACTGAGCCCGGCTCAACCGCTTGCTTTGAAAAATAAAACCCACTGAGTTGGGCTCAACCGATCGTTTTGAAATCTAAACGGGAGCCTGGGCTCAACCGTTTGCTTTAAAACTCTCCGGAAGCCTGTGCGACCGGGAACCAATGGTTGATTTTTCAAATCTATATATCATGTTTGTAAAACATCAACCACTGGAGGCCTATTTTGCTTACTTTACCCTAGTGAACACGGGAACCTGTGCTCAACCGTGCCGGTGGAAGGACCTTTGTCCGCATCACCTTTTTCTTTTCTTTTTCCGGTAAATATGGTGGAATTGACCTCGTGTCGCCATCACCATAATTTAGTTAGAGCTCCATGCTCCAGTACGTGTCAACTAGGGAAGGTTTTGTTGCAAATTTTCTTTTGCTTGCTTGCTTGCTCTTTTTGAAAAATGGTTTTACAATTTAAAACCATTTGCTTGCTTGCTTGCTTGCTTGAAAAATGGTTTAATTATTCAAAACCATTTGCTTACTTGCTTCTTTGCTTGCTTGCTTGAAAATTGGTTTAATTATTCAAAAACCATTTTGCTTACTTTTCAAAAATGGTTTAACCTAAACCATTATTGTTTTTCAATTATGGCTTAAATCAAACCCATTTGCTTGCTTTTCAATTATTGTTTAAATCAAAACCATTTGCTTGCTTTTCAACTACATGTATGATTGGATGCATCCGAACCATTACTTGTTTTTTTTTTTTTATCTCATTGCTTGCTTCTTGAAAATGGTTTGAACTCAAAACCATGAAATACCAGTGTAAATAAATTTGTAATAATAATAATAATACACTAGTATTTGGAAAAACATTTAGAACACTCACCTCTTTGCTTGCTTAACTTGAGCACCGCTCCACACTTATCCGCGCCTTTACTTTTAACCTACAACTCAAACGAATACGACGCACAAATTAATCGCATAACTTAACGTACTTCCTAGACTTAGTCACACTCTTCATACTTTTAAAGTTAAGGTGCTAAGGGTCTCTATTCCAACTGAATCACCCCAATTCGAGCACCGAAACTCAAGTTACGTCCGAAACAACCCGACTACTCTATGTCCAAAGCTGATGGTGAATTTTCTTGCACACGGGCCCCACTTTAAGTGAATTTTTAGGCCACTTAGGATAAGAATTTATGATTCACTTAAGTTTTGTTCTCTTGAAGTCTATTTTATGCTTGCTGAATTTGAATCTTCACTCAAATCGATAAGAAATGAGGAAGTTATGGCTAAAATACGAAAACTGATCGAAACAGGAAAACCAGAACATGTTCTACCGGTAGGACTTAACTTCACTGGTGACTTGGCCAAAAATGACTAGAGGCAAAGTCCTGCCGGCAGGACTTCCTATTATACCAGGACTTACCCGAAATGCCCAGATTTTGTTATTTCTCCACTTTGATGCCAATTCACTCCATATAACTTCTTATAATTCATAATTCCTCAAACCAACTTAAATTATATCTAAAACAACTCCAATAAACATTTGAATTGGTGCTGAACCTCAAACCCAAAAAAAAACCCAGGGGTGAAAATCCAAGAACACTACCTAAGGTCCACCACCCTTTAAACATCATGTAATTTGATGATTCCAAGTTTCTTTTGCATCAATTGGGGTTTTACTTACATAACCCCCACAAATCAAAGGCTTAATGTGCTCTTTGCACAAAACCTAGATCAAAGGAGAACTAATCTCCATACCCAAGCCCTAGAAATCCAAAATACACTAAGGCAAACACATCAAACACATACCTTGATCTTGCTCTTCTCCTCCTCCTTCTTCCTCTTCTCTTCCTCCTCTTGGCTCTCTCTTCTCCTCTTCAAAACCGTGAAGCCCTAGCCAAAGTGTGAGACAAAATGAATCATTTTGTTTGTCTCCCACATTTAGCCTCATATTTTTGCCTTAATTGCAATTAACCCTCTTCTTTTAATTATTGCAATTGTAACTTATGCTATTTCTACTATGGCCCATCTCTACACTTAAATTTTGATTTTTCATTCTTTTGCTAATGACCATTTCACCCTTGGTTTAATAACACCACAAATTCCGGTTCCATAAACTTTCATTTCATATTTTAGTCTCCAAAATATTTCATAGGACACTTAAGACTTTTATACACCCTACCGTGATCATGTATTGTACTCTCTCTCGGACGGGGTGTTATAAAATCCTCCCTCTTAGAACATTTCGTCTCGAATGAAACAACTCCCAAACAAAAGGGGAAGGAACATACTCATCCTAAACACAGGGTACTCTGATGGCGCATCCGGGCCTCCGCCCTGGCAGTCGCTTCTCTCATGATTCTTCCATAAGACTTTAACTAATGGAATCACTTTGATTCTCAACACCTGTTCCTTGCGATCTACAATCCGCATGTATTCCTCATAAGTCACCTCCTTTAACCGCACCGTTGCTCTCTTAATACATATGAAGGATCCGGGATATATTTCCTCAACATTGATACATGGAAAGTATCATGAATCCTTGACAACTCTGGGGGTAACTTCAATCTGTAAGCTACTGGTCCCACTCTGCTCACGATCTCATAAGGTCCAATATACCTCGACTAAGCTTAAGCCTCGCTTTCCTAAATCTCTCAACACACCTTTCCAAGGTGAAATCTTCAAAAAGACTTTATCACCTATTTCAACCGCAGTCTCTACGGCTGTCAGCCCGCATAGCTTTTCGTCTATCCTTGCTATCTTTAAGTTATCGCGAACAACTTTCACTTTCCGCGGATCTGTATTTAGTTCACTACTAGTCTTCACTAACCTCATCCCAGCACACCGGAGTCCTACATTTCGGCCATACAACGCCAACGGAGCCATATCTATACCGGATTGATAGCTATCACAGAGCAAACCCATTAATGCCAAGAGTGTCCCAACTCCCTTTGAATTCCATCACACAAGCTTCTTAGCATATCCTCTAACGCCTGAATAGTCCTCTCCGACCGTCCATCCACTCGGTGGATGAAATGTCGTATAAAATGTAAAGAGTACCTAACGCCGTCAAACTGGTGCCAAACCTAGATGTGAACCTGGGGTCTCGATCTGACACTATCGAAACTGGAACCCCATGAAGTCTTACTATCTCATCCACATACAACTTGGCCAACTTTTCTAAAGAATCTTCAACATTAACTGGTAGGAAATGAGCAGACTTTGTTAATCGATCTACTATCACCCATATCGCATCATGTCGCCTCTGAGTCCGTGGAAGACCTGTCACAAAATCCATAGTAATCTTTTCCCATTTCCACACTGGAATAGGGAGTAATCAGATCTTCCCTCGCGGGCCTCCTCGATGCCTCAGATTCACCGCCGACAGTTAGGCACTGGAAACGAAACTCGCTATCTCTTCATCCCATTCCACCAAGAATGTTCTTCAAAGTCTCAGTACATCTTGTACTACCTGAAGTGGATACAGTATACGTTGCATGAACGTGGCTTCTTCCATGATGTCTTTCTTCAGTTTGCCATACTCTGGCACACACATTCTCTGACCTTTCACTATCATGCCATCATCCCTGATTTGAAACTCTCGCTTTCCTCCTTTTCTATCTCTTCTTAAGCTTAACTCACATCTCGTGGATCCCGTGGATCGCCCGCTGTGGATCCGTCCACTAGGAGCTTAGCCTTAACATGAAATGTGGCTAACAAGGCTCCGTAATCCTCAACCTCCAATATCACCAGAAGATCTTTATCCACCAATAGTGCATAACCCGATCTCATGTGAGACAAAGAACTCTCCGGTCGCCACTAAGGCATCCGCTACGACAAGCAATTTTTCCGGATGGTACTACAAGATAGTCGAAATTTTAATCAACCTAGCCATCTTCTTTGCCTCAGTTTAACTCCTTTTTGGGTGAAAATATGTTGAAGACTTTTATGATCCTGTGAAGATCCTACAAGGAACACCATATAAATAATGTCTCCAAATTTTCAGTGCAAACACAACTGCTGCTAGCTCTAAGTCGTGTGTCGGGTAATTCTCTTCATGCTTCTTTAGCTGTCTAGAGGCATATGCAATCACCCTATCATTCTGCATCAAAACACAACCAAGGCCTTGCCTGGAAGCATCACTATAAACCATAAATCCATCTTTCCCATTGTAAGCCAGAATTGAGCCGGCTTCACCTATCTTTCAACTCCTCAAAACTCTTTGATAGGCTTCACCCAATCATACTTAACATCTTTCCTCGTCGCCTGGTCAAGGCCGCTTATCTCGAGAACCCCTCGACAACTTCCTGTAATACCCGCAAACCAAGGAAACTTCCAATTCTCCGACACACTTTGGTGGTTTCCAATTTACCACTCGCTTCTATTTTCCTCGGGGATCCACACTCACCCTCTCGCTGAAATTACATGACCAAGGAATGCCAATTGGCCGAGCCAAACCGACACTTGCTCAACTTGGCATATAAATCGCCTCTCCCTTTAGGTTTGTAATACAATCCCCGTGTGCTCAATGTTCCTCCGAACCACCGAATACACTAAGATATCATCAATAAAAACTACACGAACCTATCCGCATACCTACCGAATACTTGGGCTCATCAACCATAAACGCCGTCGGGCATTAGTCAAACCAAATGGCATCACCAAAAACCCATACGTCCGTAGCGTGTCCCGAATGCGCCTTGGGTACATCACCTCCCGCACTCCTCAATCGATGATATCCCGACCCTCAAGTCTACCTTGGAGTATACTCGGTGATCCTGGAGCGATCAAATAACTCATCAATTTTAGGAGTGGATACCGATCATGGATGGTAACTCCTGCTCACCGCCTCAGAATCTATACATAACCGCAACCCCATCTTTCTTTCACAAAGAGAACTGGAGCTCCCCACGGGATATGCTCGGTCTAATGAATCCCTTACTCAACAATTCTTCTAACTCCAGCTTTGCCCTTAACTCTCGCAGAGATGGGAGGAATGGAAATGGAGAGCAAGTCCTGGGATCAATCGATGGTGAACTCCACGCTAACTGCAGGAGGTAATCCGCGACCTCATCCAGGAAACACATGCAGGGAACTCTCCCAACAACGTGGAATCTCATCCAATATAGTCCCTCCTTCCACGTCTCCACCACATAAGCTAGATAACCGACCTTTACGCAACATTTACGTATTTGTCATGGCGGAGATCATACAAGAAGATAACTCTACGTAATCCTGCAGAACTGCTTCCAATTTCACGGCCTGTCGACTTTACTTCCTTTTATAACAATCTATTGGCTCTATGGCGAGATAGCCAATCCATGCGAGAACCACATCAAAAGTCCCTCATATCTAAAGCTCTGAGATCCATTTAGGAACTCACGTCCACAATCGAACTCTTATCTCTGTACTACATCTGCCCGGTAATGGATCTCCTGGTGGAAGGGAAACTCTCATACGACCCTCTAATGGTTGGGTCTCTATGCAGACCACGATCTAGGAAATGGCTTGGATGCAAATGAATCTGCGTAGCTCACAGGTCTACTAAGGTATATGCATCGTAACAAAGAATAGAAATAATACCCGTGACCACATCGGGAGCGCATGGCATCTTCTTGAGTCGGCATATACTCGCTTTGAGTGCGGGGCTGCAGTGCACGTATTCTGGGGCACTGCCTCTACCTCTTCCACGGCCACCTCTACTGCGGGCGTGCGGCCTCTGCCACAGGGAATGTCTCTGGTCGACTTTTGTGTGCTCGTCTCTGGAATGCTGGGGTAGCTAGGCCCGGCCATGATGTCTCACGCCTGTCAGTGAGGACCTCCTAATAAAATGGCCTTCTTGGCCCTGGTCCGGCTTCCCACCTCGTGCGAATCTCATGCACTCCCCATGGTGTCGCCACATATGACAAGCAGGAGGAATACTGCGGGTGCCACTTTGTGGCTGGGAGCCTCGATCCACAGATAGAGAGATAGCTCTCCTCGGCCTCGGCCTCTATAACCTTTGCTCTTGCTTTTCACTTTACGCTATCTTTGTCTTTGAGCTTTGTTGGGACGTGCTGCGTGCCTCCTCTTACTCTTACTTTCTGTCTACTACGATACATTCTTTGTGGTGCTTTGTTCAGCTCTCGGGCGGCCTCGACTAAGTCCCCGAATCTGATACAGGGACCCGCGATAAATGCACTACGATCAGGGTGTTGTAGTCACGATAAAACCTCTTGCATTTCGGGACTTCATGAATGTATGGAACCAATCTAACCCAGTTAGAAATTTCTTCTCATACTCGGATGCGACATGTTCTTACCGTTCTAACTTGAAGAACTCCTCGATTACAGATCCTTGTGACTTTGAGGGAAAGAATCGGTCGGTGAATTCTTGTTGGTGGTCCCATGCTATTCCATCAGGATACCTTCTTTCTGACATCACAATCTTTAGCCACAATCTTCCATCGAGCGGAAAGCGAGACCCTTTGCTCATCAGTGCGGCCCGGCACTCCATAAATCTTGTTTCGGTCTAACCACAGCAGTATACGGATCACCTTTATGATCATATGGCTTGGCGCCCGATTTTTGTACTCTCTCTATTGACCTCGGTTCTTCCATAACCTCGGGTGGTGGTGGAGGTTACGGCTATTTGTGGTCATTGTGCTACTATCACGTACAATCGCATTGCCACTTGCTGCTAGTAAACATTCGGCACTTGAGCTCATACGGTGGCCTTGAGATGGTACTGACTTCTTCTTTGGAGGTTGATTCGCCGATCTTGATAGTGGAACCTATTACGTGCTCATCCCTTCGGTACTTGGAATTCGGTTCTTCTTCGGAACTACTCTCCTAGGGCGACCTCGTCCTCTTCACGACGTAGTCTTTGTAATTTCCAAAAATAAACCATTTAATACTTTGAATCTTGCCAGTATGTATGTACTCAAAGTTGGAACATGCATGGTTGCCATTACCAATAACACGATACCACCTTGACACCCCCACCCCCCTTAGGCGGCGTGTAGTGCCACTCCCATAAATCCTAGCCCAGATTCCCCAGGCTAGAAATCCACTATTGAATGGCCAGTATTATTCCTTCTACCTTGTATAAAATTTTCTTTTATTTTATAACTTAGGATTTGATGAATCTTAGCGACGGAATAACCGACATGGCGTTTGCCATAGTCAAATTCGAATCTTGTATACATCGATTTACATTATATCCAAATATCCAAACATGGCAACTGTATACCAACACATTCTCACAACTAACTATGTACATACATATGTCCCATTATACATAGTAAAAGTATGTTCTTACAAATGTAATTGTGACACTTAAGCGATGTGCGGGGCAAAATCTATTGTAGCTCCCGGCGTCTTGCGTGCACACTTGCAGAAATAGTTTTAAAATACAAACTAATGAGCTAACCAGGCTGGTGAGTGTATCTTTTATAAAGGTTTGCTTTGAAAAACCTCGGCGCAAAACTTTCTTTTCTGATATTTTCCGAGAAGCTTTACTTTGCTTTGCTTGCTTGAAAAGTTTCTAAAACTTTTCTTTGCTTGCTGCTTTTATACTTGCTTGCTTTTAAAAATTATGTAAGCTTGTACTTTCTTGCTTGCTTGTTGCTTTTCTTTAAAAACTTGTAAAACTCTTATTGCTTGCTTAGAAGTTTATAAAACTTCTCATACTTTCTCCTTCTTGCTTGCTTTATCTTGTTTGAAAAGTTTCTTAAAACCTTTCACAAACCTTTGCTTTAAGTTTCTCAAGGCTTTCATAAAAACGGGAGCTAGGCTCAGTTTTGCTGAAAACCTAAAACCACGGGAGCTTGGCTCAACCGATCGTTTTGAAATCTAAGCGAACTGGGCTCAGATTTCGCTTTAAAACTCTCACAGGGCTTTGTGCGGTAGAGACAATGGTTGATTTTTCAAATCTGTATATCATGTTTGTAAAACATCAACCACTGGAGGCCTATTTTTGCTTACTTTACCCTAGTGAACACGGGAACCTGTGCTCAACCGTGCCGGTGGAAGGACCTTTGTCCGCATCACCTTTTTCTTTTCTTTTTCCGGTAAATATGGTGGAATTGACCTCGTGTCGCCATCACCATAATTTAGTTAGAGCTCCATGCTCCAGTACGTGTCAACTAGGGAAGGCCTTGTTTTCGCAAATTTTCTTTTTGCTTGCTTGCTTGCTTTCTCTTTGAAAAATGGTTTTACAATTTAAAACCATTTGCTTGCTTGCTTGCTTGCTTGAAAAATGGTTTAATTATTCAAAACCATTTGCTTACTTGCTTCTTTGCTTGCTTGCTTGAAAAGTGGTTTAGTATTAAAATATTTTGCTTACTTTTCAAAAATAGTTTAACTCAAACCATTAGCTTGCTTTTCAATTATGGCTTAAATCAAACCCATTTGCTTGCTTTTCAATTATTGTTTAATCAAAACCATTTGCCTTTTCCTTTACATGTATGATTGGATGCATCAGAACCATTACTTGTTTTTTTTTTTATCTCATTGCTTGCTTCTTGAAAATGGTTTGAACTCAAAACCATAAATACCGATTAATAAATAAATTTGTAATAATAATAATAATACACTAGTATTTTGGAAAAATGAGTTTTAGAACACTCACCTCTTTGCTTGTAGCAGGCAGTTCACACTTATCAGCCTTTACTTTAACTACAACTCAAACGAATACGACGACAAATTAATATAGCATAACTTAACGTACTTCCTAGACTTAGTCATACTTCATACTCTTTTTAAAGTTAAGGTGCTAAGGGTTCTATTCAACTGGAATCACCCAATTCAGACACCCGAGGGGAAACTCAAGTTACGTCCGAAAACAAGCCCGGACTACTCTATGTCAAAGCTGATGCAGGAATTTTTCTTGCATGGCCCACTTTAGAGTGATTTTTAGGCCATGGGATAAAATTTGGCGATTCCTACTTCTTAAGTTTGTTCTCCTTGAAGTCTATTTTGTAGCCACTTGAATCCTTTCAAATCGGATAAAAATGAGAAGTTATGGCTAAAATACAGCCGATCGAAGCAGGAGCAGGAACATGTTACACCGGTAGGACAACCTGCCAGGTAGGACTTGGTAAAAAATGACCGGAAGCAAAGTCCTACCGAGTAGGACTTCCTATTATACTGGTAGGACTTACGAAATACTTGAATTTTGTTATTTCTCTCCCACTTTTGATGCCAATTCCTCCATTATAGCTTCTATAATGCAATTCTCAAAAATGACTTAAGATTTGTCTAAAAACAACTCCACAAACATGTGGTGGTGTTTTGGAACCTCAAAAACCAAAACCTTAGGTGAAAAATCCAAGAACACTACCTAAGGTCACGATTCTTTTTAAACATCATGTAATTTGATGATTCCAAGTTTCTTTTTGCATCAATTGGGGTTTACTCATAACCCCCACAAATCAAAGGCTTAATGTGCTCTTTGCACAAAACCTAGATCAAGGAGAACTAATCTCCATACCCAGGCCTAGAAATCCAAAATACACTAAAGCGAACACATCAAACACATACCTTGGTCACTCTTCTCCTCCCTCCTTCTTCCTCTTCTCTTCCTCCTCTTGGCTCTCTCTTCTCTCTTGAGCAAGCCCTAGCGAGTGTGAGACAAAATGAATCATTTTTGTTTGTCTCCCCACATTTAGCCTCATATTTTGCCTTAATTGCAATTAACCCTCTTCTTTTAATTGTGCAATTGTAACTTATGCTATTTCTACTATGGCCCATCTCTACACTTAAATTTTGATTTTCATATTCTTTTTGCTAATGACATTTCACCCTTGGTTTTAATACCACAATTAGGGTTCCATAAACTTTCATTTCATATTTTAGTCTCCAAAATATTTCAGTGTGACACTTAGTACTTTTATACACCCCAACAGTATCATGTACTGTACTCTCTCTCGGGACGGGGTGTTACAGTTATTTTTCTAGCTCTCTAAAAGAAACGAGCTTTTCATGATGCTAACTTTTTTAGGACTTAGATATTCACTTCGGAAAAAGTGCTCCTTCTAACTGCCTTGAATGATCGGAGCAACGAATGCTAATGTCATTAGAGATAGAAATATTTAAAGCTTCTCCTAGCCCCCTCTTCATAGCTCCTTGAACATTATTTGAAATTTGAACTGAAGACTTATGGAAATTCACAAGTTGACCAGACATGGCACAAAAACCTTGTAATACTTTATTAATATTAGAGCAAGGTTCACCAAAAGCTTTGACAAAAATGATACAATCATCTACAAACATATGTAAGAAATAGAATTTTAGGACCATTTCGATGAGTTTGTATTCCCATGTGATCTTTAAGGTCCTACTAGTTCTCTACCCAAAAACTCCACATGCAGAATGAAAATATAAAGAGATAGGGAATCCCATTTCCTAATAACTCTTGATGGCTGAATTTTCCCGTTTGAGATTCCATTTATTAATAAGGAGTAAGAAACCGTGGAAATGTATTTCATAACCCATCCAATACATTTGGAATGGAAGCCTAATTTTTGACATAATAGTCCTAGTAAAATCCCATTCTAGCCTATCATATGTTTTTCCATATTGAATTTAACCTCGTAGCCTATTTTCCACTTTTCTTTTAAGGATGCATGATTTCATGGTTAGCGTGATATTATGTTAATAGGTCTTTCTAGAGCAAAACGTCCATTGTAAAGGAATAAGCGTATTTAAGATGTTTTAACCCTATTATCAATCATAGCTATAATTTTATAACAAACATTACACAAGCCAATAGGTTTAAAATGGCTTGTTGATTCGGAGTTTTCAGATTTGGGAATCAGAGTGATGAACGTCATATTAATCTCTTTGAGCAAGTGCCTATTATAAAAAATAAAAATAAAAAGGCTTTAACCATTTTACAAATTGATTCTAAAAGCTATTTTGATATTTTTGATAAAAGCTAGGCTTGAAGACCATACGGTCTGGCGCTTTAAGACTACTAATTTGTGATAGAACTGTGAATTTCTTCATTGTAACTATTTTAATTGATTCTTTATTCTCTTCATATATGAAATACAAGGGTAAGAGGTTAAACAACTCAAAATTTATCTTAGAGTTCTCTAATGTGTGAATCTTTTAGTGAAATCATTAATGAATACCTTAGAAATTTCATTTTGATCATCAAACCAAATTCCCTCCGCGTTTCTAATTTTCCAAATTATGTTTTCTCTTCTCCTATCAAGAGCTAAAGTTTAGAAATCACGGTTATTCTTATCACCTAATTGGGTCTAATTTTGTCTTAATTTTTGAGCCAATTTGATTTCTTCTCGTTTCTAACTGCTGATTTGGTTTTTGAAAAATAAACATTCTTTTCCTTAAGGGAAACGCTGAAGGGATTTGTCATTAATCTGCTGCACCATATTAATTTCTTTTTCAATTTTCTTTATTTTCTCTTTCAAATCTCCTACTTCACATTCCAAGTTTCACTTTTGGTCTATAAACTTGAATTTTTTCACTAATCGAAAAGCATTAGACACTATAAAGATTGTGTTCCAAATCCTAACATCAATAAAACCCCGGATATGAAACAAAATTCACGTCATTGAAAGTTGAAACTTCTTTTGGTGTGTGAAACTTGTCCTAATTAACCAACAGTAATATCAGTCGTGTTCGTTATCTCGAAGCTTCTGCCTTACCCACAAAACTCTCGATTTGATTTTATCCGCTGCACTTTGTCGTAGATCTAGTGAGAAATGCACATTGGATGATGAATGATAGTGGCGCCGGCCCACACCCCACCCAACACCCCCCCTGTCTAGCCGAGGTGGTTCTTTCCTATTTGGGGATAAAAGCCCAGCATAGTGAGTAGCACAACAAAATTATCTATAGGGGGAAGGCAGAGTGAGAAAATGGAGCATTACTAAATACTGATGGCACTAGCACTCACAAAAGCAACTACTGTTCTGATCTCAGTGGATATCCACAATCAGATTTTTCTAAACTTTCCACCCACTTGTGTAATCAATGTCTCCTTCTCTCTCTTTTTGCTCCTTCCGTTATAAGTTGCTGTTCCACCTTCAAAAAAGTCCACGGCATGATCGTTTCCACGAGCAATTAGACCTAAGTACTCCATGGCCACGAAGGAGAACAGACTAGTAGTTACTGTCTCAGTACTGCTCCTGCTACTCGTGATGGCGAACTTCGCACGTGCCATGAATAGGAGGATGCTGATGATTGAAGGGAACGTCAACACCGTAGAAACAGCCACTGAGCAGCCAAGAAATGAAATGGAGAATGCAGGGAAAGAGAGTTCGGAGACGGGTAACCAGCCCGATGTAAGTAACCACCATAGCATTCCTAGGCAGAAGTTTACCGGTTGGGAAAATAATCCTAGACCGTCCAACAACGCTCAAACTAATGATGCGAATGCTGTTGGTAATGATCATCCTTAAAATCTTCTCCTTATGTATAAGGTTCTTTCTTAATTCCTTGGACAACGTAATTAAGTGTCTGATCTCTGCTACTACAAGTTTGCCTAAAAGTAGGTCGAATTAAGCTTAGCTGGAGACTTTTGTCATGTTATGTAGCCATGGCCGCTGTGTGTGTCGATGGCGTGATGGAATTAGTACCTTTTCATGCTGTTCCCCAAGTTTGATGTAATATATAAGAATTACACAGCCAGCGCTAAGCTTGCGTATGCTTTAAGAGAAATAATCTCCCAGTGCCTGCTAACTAGTATATTATTGAAGTAGACATCTTGGTATAACTAGAGAAACTAAAATATGGTTTATATTTGCATTTATATACAAGTCATTATAGAAGGGTGCAAACTAAAAGTTTTAGTAACAGTATGGATCTAATCAAAAGGAGGAGGAGCAGCTCTTTGGGAACGTGGCAATAAGCGGGCTTTGAACCCTGTTAACACAAGGACAAAGATCTTTTAGTTGGCATTTACTTAAAAACAATTTAAATATCAATCAGGGAAGTGGGAGACTTGGTTGTTGTTGTTGACCATAAATTCAACCTTTCGTCTCTTTTCGGCTTCGATTCTGACTTTAGATAGGTTGAACTAGTTCACACCAGTCGGAACTTGATTTGGGCCCGGCCAAGGTCGGGGACGACGACATTGATCAGCCAGTGACTCGTGAGAGAGAGAGAAGTAGATACGGGCTTGCGATTCAACTAGTTAAAAGCAATGCTTTAAAAATCGGATTTGGTCTAATCTAATTAATTAGATCATTGATTATTGGCATTTTTATCAAGGCTAACCTGATTTCACCCTATTCCATTTCAATCACCAATTCAATTTTTAAAATATTGATTAAAAACCCACATAAACCTGAGATGCGTTGATTGATGTTTGGGGTCATGGTCATTAAGCCTGGTTGAAGAAGCAGTCATCGAACTTAGATATGGTAAAATTTGACACGATCTATGCACTCGACATGAAATCGATATGATTTTTATGTGTTTGGTTTGAATATAATCTTGTTTGAGTCAAATTCATATTGATCAAACAGGTTATATTCATGTCAATCAACATACCACGGAATTGACCTGTTTAATTATTATATAATTTAATATTTAATCAAAATTATCCCATTTAATATGTTATTTGTTTTAAACATTAATGGATTAATAATAAATTATATTAATTTAAATAATCAAACTAATAAACAAGTTACATTTGTCATGTTGTGTTATCCAATTATTAATTAAATTATATTTGAATTTGTTAATTTTAATATAATTGTTATTCATGTCATATTCAAATTAGCAAATACAATAAAATATCCACTTATATGTTAACGCGACAGTGGCAAAACATGGGGACACGAATTACCATTCCTAATAGGACTTAAGGTGACTACTGCATCAGCCACTCAACCCAATCAAAGCACGGGCTATAATTAAGACAAAGATACGATTCGATGGCATCATAGAAAGTGGAAACCCGGGTCATTCTACTTTCCACTCATTATTAGATCAAATATACCTGTCATTTTTGCTCACCATTTTCACTAAGTCTTAATGTCTTATAGCCTCATCCCACTATTGTTGCGCTAGTACTATCGGTGCGGTTCAAAATCATACGATATCTGTTTCAGGTTAAAAAAATTTTAATCATCCAAAATAAAAAGGAATTACCTTATAACTACACTGTCCATGTAGTTAAAGGAAAAGGGGTTGCTGACTTGCTCCACTCTTAGGAAGAAATTAGAAATTCTATGTTGCTTTCTATCAAAACTTGGAAGAAGGTAATTTTTTATTTTTTGGAAGGCCATAATTTTAGGCCGATCAATTTATATCTATATAAGAAGCTATGAGATCATGATTTCGTGTATCAAATATTCCCCTATATATCGATACATCCAATATTTTTGTTCCAATAAAAGTAAATAGAAAAATATGCAAAGTGTCTTTCTTACTTTGATGCATTGAAATATATACTACGAGTTTAAGATTCATCTATATAGGGAAAGGAAACAACAAGATTAGATGTTTATACTTTCTTATGGAGTGTTATATGAGCATTTAGGAATTTAATGACTGGTGGTCAGACCATGTTGTAGGATTCAGAATTTGAAATGAATTTGATGGGGTTTGATAATAGGCGCGTAGGCCCGAAGAGCCTTGACTTGAGCATCGGGAGTAAAACGGACCCGATCTTAGCAATAGGCCCTTAATGGTATCCAGCAAATGTGGTCAAGCAGGGGCCCAACTCACCTTTAAAGACTAGTAATGATAGATCAGGTAGTAGAGGAAAACACACAATCTCCGCGATAAGAAAGTAGGATATTTATGATTATTGTCGTGATTATCACTTAATGTCGGTTCACGATAAAGGAAAGAAAAATCTTCCGCAGTGAGAGGAATATCGTATCTTCTTCCCGACAAAAAGGAAGATCTTGTTGGTGTCGTATCCCGACTAGGAAAGTTATCGCGATCGCGTTATAAATACCGGAGTCGCCCCGTCGGTGAAAGGTCCGTAAGTACTTATGCCGAAGAAATTCATTCCTAAATGGTTGATCTTCTCTTTCCCGGGAAAGAACTAGCAGGCATCGGAGAGGCAGCAGGCGAGCCAGCCGATCCTTTTGTTTCTTGTGTGCGGAGGAGTGCAATGTGCGGGTCACATGGAGCAGAAATTCGATTGGAAAAGGGCAAAATACGTAATTCGGTTACAAAATTGTAATTTCGGTTACAAAATTGTAATTCCAGGTTAAAATCCTAGAATTTATTCTCTAGATCTTGGATGACAAAACAATTTCCGCAGATTGGAATCGTCTCGCAAAAATATAGCTAGCGCGTCGGGTGATGGTGAGCGATTCGGGTACACGTTTTTCGAGGCATCGCGATTCGGGTGCCGTAAAACGATTTTCGATGCTACGAAAGTCACATATAACATGCACTCATGTGTCATAAGTGGCATGAGTAGAGAAATGATGAAAATGGACGACGGGAATAATGCGATATCATTGGGAAAAGAAGGGACAAAATGAATGTTTTAGTTTGATTAAGTTGAAAAGACAAATTAGTGCATAGTGTTGTCTTCCCCAATTTTAAAGACACAAAAAAAACGTGAAGAACGAAATCAGATGCGAGTGGAGCTGAGTTTTTGTCTTTAGTGAGGAGAACATCCCTTCTCTCTAGAATAGCCGGGCAATCAAGCGTCGGAGTCTTCGAGACGAGAAGGAGAAATTTGCTCTGCAGTGAGGAGGGCTTGGCGTGGGTCAGGATTTGAGGAGTTTGACAAACTCAGTGAAGTTATCTGTGGGTTTCCAGCTTCATTTAAGTGTTTTTTCGATGTTGGTTGGATTGAGGCTGGGAATGGCCGTTTGATCGATCCCAAAACTGGGACCGGGTACTAATAATTTTTTTTTGAGCCCGTTTACGCTGCAATCCGTGGGTAAGGGCTGTTTGGAATGTGTGTGTTGATTTATGGATTAAATGGTGCTCAGTATGTATAGGCCCGGTAATGGTAGTGAAACGGGTTCACTAAGTAAGCCAGATGATTTGTGATTTTAGGAATAATGTAAGTTTCTATTCTCGAAGCGATTCTCAAAATAATTTTTGTGAATTAATATGTTTGGTCGGAGGTAATTCAAGTAGAATTGCTCGTGTTTGATCGTTAGCGCGTGTTTAATTTTGATGTGATGAAATGAAATTACATAACATGATTGTGATTTAATTTTTATGTGAATATATGCATGTTTATATATTTACATATACTTGTAGTATGTGGAATTGGCATCATGCATTCCATATGCAGCGGGAGCACTCTAGGATGGCGAGGAGTGAGTGTATGAGGGTGATCTAGTGAATGGTTTCGGAGGGTTGTCTAAAACTAAAAATGATCGGAGGGTAGTCCATAAATAATATCAATCGTCGAAGACGGCCCAATTGATATATACACATAGGAGGGTTGTCCACAAACAAACAAACATAATAATTCTCATACGAAGCTTAGGCGAGTGTGAAGGAGTCGATGAGGACTCGGGTACGAGATGATTAGTTAGACATTCAAGTAGGATCATGCATTTGCTTGAATATGTGTTTATTTTGGAACATTGCATATGCACTTAGGTGGAGGAAGTAGCCGAAAGCAGGGTGATTCCAGCTGCGACGTTAGCTCATACTGTCGGGGATATTGTTACGAGGTACGGGGAGCGTGCGAGGACGGTACCATCACACAGGCGGGCTTTAGAAGAATGGGATTGTAGGCTGGGTTATGATGTATGACATGTATTAGAATTCTACAATTTTAATATATGTGTTGTATAAGAGTAAAATTTGAACTCTTGAAACTAATGTTGGATATAGTTGGATATATATGTTTTTAAATTGTTCATAGACTGATGGTCGTTTTACTCATGTTATTGTTATATTGATGTTTGGAACAGAAGTTATATGCAAGTTTTGTATTTGGGTAGAGCTCCCAGTACAAAGGAGACTCTGCCGTTTTCCACCGTGAAAAAATGTCGGGTCACCAGAGCATTCACATGTGTCCATGAGGTTGTGGGTAGTCAATGGACCCCGGGTTTTGGGCGTCGACAGTATCGAGCTTAGGTATACGGCTACCTAGGACTTGAGGGGATTTGGGCTTAGGCCATGGTCTTTGAGGTGTAAGAACATCACCACTAGGTGTGGTTCGATGTTGAGTTTAAGGTGTAAATTACCTAGAAGGCCACGAGAACAAAACTAGGGACTTACTTCTGCATGTGTGTTTTGTGTGCTTTGATGCATTAGTTGTTTGAATGATGTTTATAACATGGTTTGTGATATGTTATGATGTTTGGTGTAGTGATTAGCACTTAGTATATTGGAAAATGTTTAGGAGTTTTACAGGTGTGTAAAAAGCAAAAGCGGAAAGAAATTAAAGAAAATAAATTTTATAAATTTATTTGGTTATGAGTAAAGAAAATAATTTTCTAAGGTTTTACAAGTTGTAAAATTGAAAATGGTATAAAACTAAATTTTATAAATTTATTTGAGTATTATGAAAATGAAGAAAAAAATAGGTATATAATTTTATTATTTTTTTTTTTTTTTAGTAATTACTCCCGTGGCTCTGGAAAATGTGAAAAAAATTATGATAAGAAGAATATTTTCTCAAAGTTTCTGATGTGTAAAGTTAAGAAAAATGAATAAAATAAATTTTCATAAATTTATTTTGGGTGTACTGAAAAAAAAAAGGATGAATATAATTTTTGGGACATTTTCCAATAGTTGGAAATAATTGAAAAAAAAAACGAAAAAAAAAAATTTGATGTAGGAAATGAATTAGGCTACTGCCCAAATTGTATTGCAAGGTTTTAGTTGTATTGCAATAGGCGAGGGTCAAGATGGAGCTAAGGATTTTCATTGCGATACAATCGATGTATTGCAGTTGGAACGATAGGTTGAGGTTATTGTCATTGCAACCGTCTAGGTGTATTTTTAGTATTGAAAGCATTTGGGGGCTCAGTTGTATTGCGAGATTGTATTGCAGAGACTTGGTGGGGGCCAATTGTGTCATGACTACACTGCAGTGCCAGTGTGACACGGGAACAAGTGACATGGGCGGGGTTGTGTTGTCCCGACCATTGCATCGTGACATGGCGCGCGGCGAGGGCGCGCGGCACGGCATTGAGCGCGGCTGGGCATCTTCTTTGGGCTATGGCTGTACGCAGTGTCCATTTGTTTGATCGGGTTTGACTCGTGTGTTCTACCGAGTCAATTTTTGGACATTGTTAAGTGAACCGGTTCATGAATCTCTTTGTTCATCCACAAAATTTTGAAAAAAATTATTAAATTAAATAAAAAATCCAAATCAAAATCAAATACAGTGGAACCAAAATTCCTGAAAAAATAAAATTTTCAAAAAACGAAATTTTCAAAAATAAAATTTTTGTTGAAAGCAATGATATTTTAAATGCAAAATTGATTGCCTTGTACACAGTAAATGCAAAGGACAATGTATCTGCGATTTATGTGTATGATTAATTGTCTCGAGTACGTGTTTATGCCTTAGAATGCGTATTGAATCTAACTATCATGTTAATTGTGTAGATGGCTAGTAGAGGACGAGGACGTAGAGGACATCCAGCAGGGTATTAGTCGGGCACCACCGAGTGTTTTAATCGAGGCTTTGCGAGGCTGTGGGTATTACAAACATTCTTGTCGCCTGTTTGGTATAGCGGGTAGACGGAAGGTCCTAGTAACCTCCAGGAGGTTGGGGCGCATCGTCCTCAGGCATTCCCACGAGGAGGAGACCCGGTGGCGGACCAGATGGTTCATACAGTCGAGAAGGTGTTAAGGGCTATGGGTTACCTACGGCGCGACCGGGGATTAGGTTTCTTCAGTTCCGGCTAGAGGGTGGGCCCAAATATGGTGGAAATGGGCAAGGACCTTTAGAGACCTTAGAGGAGCCTTTGTGGTGGGTTCTCCCACAGAGATTAGGGGCGAATAAGGATGATATGTCGAGGTTGTAGGAGGTTACCGCTACGCGGGGCGACCGCTCGTGTGGTATTTCGGGGATCTGGCGTGACATTTGCCCCGAGACGATATGAGTCCAGTGTCGAGGGGGCGGAGTTAAGAGGGTTGGCTAAGCGAGGCCTTACGGAGGACGGAGAGACCGGACTTAGATCTACTCGAGTGGTATGCGGTATGTGGATGTTTTTCGGATGAGCTACGGACTACCTCCTGAGGAGGGTAGTAGACCGGTGTCAGTGCCTTTGGTACTTCACCCATCTCTATGACTCATAGGATAGCCGGATTGATTGCGAGGAACTCGAGTCCGGCTCTGAAATTTGCCCCAGACCGAGGGTTCATAAGGCCCGAGCACTTCACAATGGGGCGCTCCGGTTTGTTTGCGAGAAGAAGGAATGAGAACCATGATTGTAGTTGACTACGAACGGAGTTGAAACGGGGTTCACGATCAAGAATCGGTACGTGCAGAGAGATTAACGATTTGTTTGATCGGTTGAGAGGAGCGTGAGTCTCAGCGAATAGACCGCCTTGGTTACCCATCAGGCAGGGGTTAAGAAGTCTGTGAGATATACCTAAGACAACGTTTAGGATGTAACGTTATGGGCACTGAGTTTCACGGTGATGCCCTTTGGATTGTGAATGCGCAGAAAAATTTATGGATCATGGCCGGATATTCCAGCCTATTTAGATGGAGTTTGTCGTAGTCTTGTGGATGATCGTGAGTCTGCTCGGTCAGTGGGAGCATGGTATCACTTGAGGATCATTTACAGGTTGTTGAGAGACCATCGTGGTACGTACTTTCGAGAGTTGATGAAAGTGCGAGTTGGCTTACTTAGGTGAGATTTTTGGGACACGTGGTCAGCATCGAGTTGTCCATCGACCCGGAGAAGGTCGAGAGGCGGTGAGTAAGGTTGGGAGAGACCAAAGTGGAGTCTTCGAATCGTAGTTTCTTGAGTTAGGTTGGGTATTACGAAATTCGTGAGGATTTCTGAGTTCATGACACATGACTAAGGTTGACGGGAAGGAGGTCAAGTTTGAGTGGGATGGCCGATGCGAGGAGGCATTCCAAGAGTTGAAGGAGACTGCCGGCTCCCATCTTGATAGTCGGACGGGGGACGGGGTACCTGATGTATTGTGATGCCTCGAGGCGGGATTGGGATGTGTTTGATGCGTCCAGGGAGGAGTGGTAGCTTATGGTTCGTCGATTGAAGAATCACGAGGCGAGTGCACCACGACATGGAGTTGGTGGCGTGATCATCGCCTTGAAGATTTGCGCCACTACTTATCTGACGGGGATTGAGGTATGCTGAGACCATAAAGTCTAAAATATATTTTGACCGGCGGGACCTCGATATGAGGCAACGCAAATGGATGGAGTTCTGAGAGATTATGATTTGTTTGCGTTACCATCCCGGTAAAGCGAATGTGGTGAGCTGTGCACTCGGTCGAGAAGTCACGAGGAGGCGTTGGCTAGTATAGCTTCTCGGGAGTGGCGGATGCTCGGAAGCGTGGGAGCGGTTTGGGCTGATGCGGCGGACTCATGGTACTGTGAGGAGTTTAGTGGCTGAGTCTCACAGTGAAGCGAGTGATTAGTCCGGTGGCGGGACATGATAGTGTCCATTAGGAATGAAATCTCTGATCGAATCTGGGTGACGAAATTTCGGACGCCCGCGGATGGTAGTGCTTGATATGGGGGCGGGTAGTGGTTGCGGGTTAATGGAATTTGAGGAGATTCTCGGGGGTTTCAGCGCTCTCGATTTGTCGTGCATCCGGTGGCGCGAAGATGTACCGGGATCTTAAGTCGCGGTACTATTGAGTGGGATGAAGAGACAAGTGGGGGACTGTTGGGCGATGTCTCACATGTCGGCGAGTTAGGCGAGCGCGGAAGCCCGGCAAGGGCTACTTCAACCGTTGGAGGTGGCTGAGTGGAAGTGGGAGCCGTCGCGATGGACTTTGTGACCCGCGCGCGGGCCTTGGCGAAGCATGGCCGGTATGGGTGATAGTGAAGGGTAGGCTCACGAGTCGGCACATTTTCTAGCCATGCAGGATGACCTTCTCATTGGAGAGGGTGCGGGTTGTACGTTCGAGAGTAATTAAAATTTTATGGAGTACCGGTAT
Organism: Tetrastigma voinierianum; assembly: GCA_016808115.1. Lineage (NCBI taxonomy): Eukaryota > Viridiplantae > Streptophyta > Magnoliopsida > Vitales > Vitaceae > Tetrastigma > Tetrastigma voinierianum. The sequence continues at coordinate 57,739 of JAEQBH010008103.1, forward strand.
CCATAGTGTCGGATAGAGATCAGGGTTCTGAGCGCACTTTTGGAAGAGTTTCGAGTATGGGCCTGTGACTGACTATGAGTACAACGTTTCCGCCCTCGAGACCGGATAAATTGCGTCTGAGAGGACTATACCGGGGTGGTAGAGGGAGCGTACTGGCGTCGTCCTAGATCATAAGGGCGGGTTGGGAGGGGCATTTTCCCTTAGTGGAATTCGCTACAACAACGAGTTATCGGTGAGTGATATAGATGGCAGAGTGAGCCTTGTATGGGAGGCCATGCACGGGTCACCATTATGTTGGACGAGGGTGGGAGAGAGCTCCGTCAACGGTCTGATTTGATTAAAGACACCTCAGAAGGTGAGCGCCAATCCTGACGGCGTCTTCTCGCGACTCAGGCCGAGCGAGAAGAGTTATGTAGATGCGACTTCGACCCTTAGGATCGAGGTTGGGGATCATGTCTTCTTGAAGGTGATGCCTAAGAGAGAATTAGTCGGGTTGTGGCCTTGAGAAGCTATCGTTTAGTTCATTGGGCCTTTCGAGATACTCGAGAGGATAGACACTATTGCGTACCGGTTGGCGTTACGCGGCGTATCGGGAGTGTCCACGGTATTTCACGTCTCCGTGCTCGTATACTCCGGATCCGGCTCATGTGGTGGATTGGGGCCAGTTGAGGTTGACAGCGATGGAACGCTGAGGAGGGACCCGGTATGTATTTTTGGATAGCGGTGATCGGGTTTGCGGCGCATGAGGCGGGTGAGGTAGTGAGTGCTATGGCGGCCTTATGGGTGGAGGGTCGACGTGGGACGCGAGGACACGATGCGAACCCTGCCTATCCCTTCTTGTTTAGGGATGAAGGTCGTAGTTTAGTCGTTTAGCGTTTAAATGGCCCAGGTTACATGCATGGTAGAGTGCCGTTGCATATGCATGAGAGTGATTATGATTGTCACAGACTGGGACGAAATTCCCTTTTAAGAGGGAATGTAAAGCAGAAATTCCAATTTCCGGAAAAATTGCAAAATCGTACAAAATTGTAATTTCGGTTAAAAATCCAGAATTTATTCTCTAGATCTTAGATGACGAAATGGATTTCACCGTTGGAATCGTCTCACGAAATCTAGCTAGTACGTCGAATTTACGTCGAATTCGAGACGGTCGAATTTACATTTCGGCGTCGCGGATTCGGGTCTTAGTAAAGCGATTTCGATGCTACGAAAGTCATATAACATGTACTCATGTGTCATAAATTAGCATGAGTAGAGAAATGATGATGAAAATGGACCCGGGTGAGATAGTCTTAGAATGTCAAAGCTGGGAAAAGAAGGGATAAAAATGGTCATTTTGAGTTTGATTAAGTTAGAAAAGACAAATTAGTGCATAGTGTTGTCTTCCCCGATTTAAAGAGACAAAAAACGTGGGAGAACCATAAAATCAAATGCAATGGGCGAGTTTTGTATTTTAGTGAGAGAACATCCCACTTCTCTCTAGAATATCGGCAATCCAGGCCAGTCGCGGGTCTTCGGGATGAGAAGGAAGGTGATCTCTTGTGAGAGAGGGGCTTGGCGTGAATGCAGGTTGAGGAGTTTTGACAAACTCCGAGAGTTATGGGATTTATCCTACTTGGGTTTTACACTTTATTTAAGTGTTTTTCAATGTTTCGATTGGATTAAGGCCTCAAAACGGCTGTTTGATCGGTCCCAAAACTTGGGATCGAAGTGTTGTAATTTTTTTTTAGGCCCGTTTCTAATCCATTAGGTGAGGGCTGTTTGGGTTAATTGTGTGTTGATTTATGGATTAAATGGTGCTTTGGTATGTATAGGGCGGTAATGGCGACAGAGCAGGTTCACTAAATTGAGCCAGATGATTTAATGATTTTAGGGAATAGTAGCAGGGGTTTCACTATTCTCGAAGCAGTGTTCTCAAATTAATTTTTGTGAATTAATATGTTTGGTCGAGTAATTCAAGTAGAATTGCTCGTATTTGATCATTAGTCCACGTGAGCTAATTTTGATGTGATGAAATGAGATATTACATAACATGATTGTGTGATTTAATTTTTATGTGAATATATGCATGTTTATATATTTACATCTTGACATAAACTGTAATGGAATTGGCGTCGTACGTGCATATGCCTTGGGAGCACCCTAAGATGACAGGAGTGAGTGCATGAGGTGAGTCTAGAGTGAATGGTTTCGGAGGGTTGTCTAAAACTAAAAATGATCGGAGGGTAGTCCATAAATAATATCAATCGTCGGAGACGACCCAATTGATATACATCGGAGGGTAGTCCATAAATAATATCAATCGTCGGAGATGGCCCAATTGATATATACACATCGGAGGGTTGTCCATAAACAAACAAACATAATAATTCTCATCACAAGGAAACTTAGAGCGAGTGTGGAAGAGTCGGTGAGGACTTCGAGTGCGAGATGATTAGTTAGACATTCAAGTAGGATCATGCATTTAGCGAATATGTGTTTATTTTGGAACATTGCATATACATAGGTGGAGAGTGGCCAGCAGGGTGATTCCACTACGAGCATTAGCTCACCTGTCGAAGGGATATTATTTTACGAGTACGGAAGCGTGCGAGGAGACGGCTCATCCTGAATGCGAGGCTTTAGAAAGAAGCGGGATTGTAGGCTTTGAGTTATGATGTATGACATGTAATAGAATTATAATTTTTAATATATGTGTTGTATAAAGGTAAATTTGAGCTACTTGAAACTATTGGATATAGTTGGATATATATGTTTTAGGAGTATTGTTCATGGGCCCAAGTGGTCAAGACTTTACTCATGTTATTGTTATATTGAAGTTTGTGACGGAGTTATATGCAAGTTTGTATTTGGGTAGAGCTCCCCGTACAAAGGAGACTCTCTGCCCGATTTTAAATGCAAAATGTCGGGTCACCCAGAGCATTCACGGGTGTCCGCGAGTTGACAGGTGATCACGCACGGACCCCGGGTTTGGGGCGTCATAGAGGAGTCGTAGGGCCAGGCCCAATAATTCAAGCATGCTCAGTGATTAAGTTTGAAAAAGCATCATCGGTTGGGTGTCGTGCGTAGAGCAATGTTCAGCTACAGAAATAAAGTTGATCTCTTAGTAACGTGGTGTCAATTCGGAACACAAGCAGGAGCAATGCCAATCCTCCAAGGATGCAAGACCAGCCAAGCGATGTGGACAACCGACCTCCAGGAGGTGCATTAGAGACTGTGTAGGCCAACACGGACGAGGTGGAGGCGCTTCGCATGTGACGCCCCAAATCCCGGGGTGTCAGGGTGATAACCGTCGACCATGAAATACCTTTGTCCACCATCTCAAGAGGCCGTATGAGTAAAATTCTTGCGTTAACTGCATCATACTCATCAAAATACATCCAACTATATTACAATAGTTAAAGAGTTGATACATCACTCTTAATACAAACATATATTAAAATTTAGATACCCAATACATGTTTCACAAAAATAATCAATCAAAGCCACAATCCAGCTTTCTTCTCAAAAGCGACCTCTAATGGGCGTCGTCTTCCTGAACACTCCCTGTACCTGAAATAATGATTCCTCGACAAGGTGAGCAATGCCCAGTAGTTGAATAATCCTACATGGGTTACTCCTCACCTAAGTGCACATGCAATGATTCAACATAAACACATTCAAGCAAATACTTGTATGTCTACGTGATATGGATGAGAATGCGACTCACCCTTTCCCACTTCTCAAGTCCTCACTGACTCCCTCACGCATGCCTAAGCCAAATGTGAGGAAAACATCGTTTTCGAAACAAAAGCTTTTTGTTCTTAGAAAACATCATACGGGATTTCGGTAAATATATTGAATTTACCCTCGGAGGCAAATTCTTGGATCATTTTTAAGCAGTCATGGGTCCCAGCTTCGAGATGAGCTTTGTTGGACCACTCTCAAAAGCAATTCTTCGAAAAATTTTCCCTTGAAATTCTTTTCACAACCATTTTCCATTTTTCATTTTTTTCATGTCATGCACTCACACCTAATTTTCTAGGTTGCCCCGGTGTATATGAAATGCATTATGCCATTTCCAAACCACACATGCCAATATCTCAATTATGCATATATTAACAAAATTTACATACCAACCACATGTTATTTAATTCATATCAATAACATAAAAATTAGCTCACTTGAGCTAATCAACAATCTATTTCCCATGGCTTACATACAATTATATTTTTATATAATTCAACAACATGTTAACACATTTAATTTTATGCATTAACAATTTCTTTTTCTTTTTCCGCACAATTCAAGACATGAATTGGCAATGTACAAGCTTCTGAGCCACACATGGACCATTTAGGTCCAATCAAACAAGCAGGAATTTATTTTTAGCAGTCCCACTAGTAACGATGAATTTGTCAGAGTAGGCGACCCTCTCTCTGCTTTATCGGTTCAATTTGTGGAACGAAAATCCACATGGCCATTTAGGCCAACAACACGAACCATAATTTATCGCATAAATTATATCATACAGGCTCCTCAAACAGTCCCTAAACTGTCACTTGGGTTCAAAATATTCCAGCAATTCAATCCCCATTTGGGACCGACCAAAGCGCCATTCACGGCCTCGAACAGCAAATCATTTACAGCTCCTAAAGCAAGAAAATAACCCGGTAGGAGATACCTCTTAGGTTGTCAAAACTCCACAAAACTGATGCCCACCTAGCCTTTCCTCGTAGAAACGGCTTTGCTTTTGGCAGGCGTGAGCCAGAGCGGTCGAAAGTGGAAAATCTAGAGAGAAGTTGCACTTTCTCTCTCTAGAAACCCTCCATTTTCAAAAATCTGGTCTCCCCTCTCTCTATTGCCGGATTCCAGCAAAAATGGAGAAGAGAAGTCTCCTTTTGTTCCCCTCTTTGCCACATGTCCAATTGTTATTGATTGGTAGGATTCCTTATCCATTAAATCCACCAACTTTGGATTTCCCTCAAATTAGGAGGTGCCACATGTCACCCATGGGCCCCACCTTGAGCTCAAAGTTGACTAGTGCACTTTTGACATGTGGCTACTTGTGAGCCACTTAAAATGTGCCAAGTGTCCCGCACTACGCTCGTTACTCGAGAAGCGTGTAAGTGCTTCTTGTCTGGAATTGGCTGGGGGTCGACGTGGTGGCGCTAGATTTAGACGATTCCAATGGTGAAGTCCGTTTAGTCATCCGAGATCTAGAAAAATTCCGGATTTTGACCAAAATTACCATTTTGCCCTTTCTCAGAAAATTATATTTTCTCGGGGTTTCACACCGCATCACCAACCAGCACTTGCTGAAGGAGTTGGAGCAACTTACGGAAAATAAAGTGCCCCAAGGGAGACATAGCTGAACTGAAAAAGACCAAAACCCTATTGCAGGAAGAGCAACATCTAGGCTCGTTGAAGCGGATAGAAGGAGAAACTAGCCCCTTGTAGGGGAGCATGATCGCTACCGTACTCAGGGGATTCGCGAGGGAGAGGTCGTGGGAGCAAGGTTGGGGCGTCAATGAGAAATCGGCCACATGAAGGTAGCGGTAAGGAGTAGGAGCTTGATCTCCATGGATGCCACAGTGCAACAAGAGCCCGAATCTCATTCCTCTCAGGAATTTGCACTTCCGCCTCGGCAAAGTTCAAAATGCCGCAGTTGGGGCCGTTCGGCCAGACGAGGCCAATTGACCACCTCGATACGTCTAATCGAGGATGGAACTACACGGATATCAGGACCCCGTATGATGCAGAGCCTTCGCTATCACACTAAAGGGCCCAGCATTAGCCTGGTTTAACAGACTCCCGTCGTCTTCCATCTCATCGTTCACAAAACTTTCCATCGCATTCGTCTCCCACTTTATCGGAGCAAGGACGTACAGAACTTTCCATCGCCTTCGTCAAACAGTACTCGTCGTCAAACAGTACTCGTCAAACAGTACTCGTCATCAAAGCGATTGCTCGTCGAAGCGATTGCTCGTCAAGCGGTACTCGTCGTCAAAGCGGTACTGCGTCAAGCGGTACTTTTTCGTCAAGCGGTGCTTTCGTCGAAGCGGTACTTTCGTCAAGCGGTGCTTTCGTCATTTCGTCAAAGTATTGCGCATGACCTCGACCGGAAGTTCATAACTCGCCCGTTTGAACTCCGATTTGGAATATTCTTGGACTCATGGAAAGCGGGTGAGTCAAGGAGAATACGATCATATGCACGAAGGTGTTAGATGTCAGACCGAGGTGTTGACGAGCTTTTTCGCAGCGACTCAGCTCGTCGATCCGGTCGATCGTCGAGTGGCCACAGCGTGACACCGACCGGAAGGTCATAACTCCTTCGTTTGAACTCCGATTTAGGTGTTCTTGGACTCTATGGAAAGCCCGACTGGAGTCAGAATCCATAAATAGATAGCATGATAAGGTGGAACTCATATTAGTTCAGAAAACACAGAAAACAGTAGGTAGTACAGGTAACCATAGTTATTTGTATTAGGAATGCCTATTATGGTCATAAATACTTCACTTAAAAGCATCACAGGGGTAAACATAGTTATTTATGCATACAATGAGACATGAAAAATGCAAAGTTATGAATAAATGATTGTATATTTATATATCACATATGATTACTGAATGACAATAATTATTCGGGAATATGAGATATATGCGAGCATAAAATACATATTGATTTAATACTTGCTTAGAACACAGTAGAGGATAGATGGGCATACTTTATTAGGAGAAGAATAAGTCTACTGACATATCAGTTATATTCGAGCTCGGGACCCGTTTGGGTCAATGGAATAGATCCTAGTTTGGATCGGGTGACCTGAAAGGGTCATCTGGCGCCTCAGGGCCCTCATGGAATAGGTCCATTGTCTCGGACAGTGATGATACCTTTCGGGTATAATATATTACAGCGCTCTGGACCCTGTGGATCAGACCATACAGTGAATATACTTTCTTGGGTCCTCATGGATTATAGTATTCTGTATCCTCCTAAGGTTTATGCGGACATGAAACATAAAGAAATTAACAGATATGAAGAAATCATGATATATAGAGAATATGAGAAGCATAGCCTTTGCTATGTGATGATAGTATCTGATTACAAGAACAAAGAAGTAAAAGTACAAGATTACATGAAAAGTATCACGGAAGATGATAAAAATGAAGCGGATTTATGATAAGTATATATATAAGTGACGAATTGTACATGTTATATGTGTTATATGCATTTGTATAGAAGTGTGATGATCCTTAATAGAGGTCATTCATGAGTATTAATTCCCACTAAGCGTAAAGCTTAGCACGGGTGTTCAATCCGTGTAGGTACAGAAGAGGAAACCAGAGGACGGACAGTCATCGTGGTCAAAGGCCACCTGCAGCCAATAGGTGCCTTGAGACCTTTAGGTACATTTTGTATATGAAATTTTGTAACCCGATGTAAAAATTATAGATGTTTGAACATTTCCATTTTGGAGCTTGTATTTATATTTTGTAATCATTTGCTATAATGTAATACAAGTTAATTGTTTAACATTATTTGAATATATAGTGTAAAGGTTATAAGTTTAAAAAAAAAAAAAAAAAAAAAAAAAAAAAAAGTGACGCCATGACATCTAACACTTAGAGTTGGGGCGTCTTGGACTAGTGGTATCGAGCTAGGTTTAGGCGTTTTACGGAAAAGCCCTAAGTTTAGGTGGCTCTGGAATAGAATATATATGATAGAAAAGTTGTGTTTAGTAATGTGTGGGCCTAATGTGGATGTCCTTGTGTTTTGTATAGATGGATCGTCGAGAAGAAGGCTGGCGAGAGTGTTAACCCGATGGAGCAGGGTTATCGAAACTACGAACCTTGGAAAGTAATGTACCTAATGAACCCACGGAGAGCCTTCTTGAGAATATGTAAGACATGGCTCGGGTTTTGGATAGATTGACCTCTCTAAGCTCAATAGACACGATAGAAGACATGGAAGCGGAGGAATTCCATGGGTCGAGAGCATGGAAGAGTCGGGGAGAAAGTAGAGATTTTGGTTAGAAAAGTTAGAAAGGAATTATTAGAAGAGTTTAGTGCCCTCCCGGTGAGAGAGGCATCATGTGCGGTCTCACTATTGCGGGGGTGAGGCATATGATTGGTGGAAACCTAGTACTCAAAAGTCAAAGTTCCAAGTTCCACGACATGAATTCTTTACATCAGGACCGGAATGAGAAGTATGTTCTTTAGAGATGTATAGGAGTTCAGTGGAAGCAGTTCCTGAATTTGAAGCAAAGGATCTTATGTGTGGCTGAATATGAAAAAGAATTTAGCCATCTTGTAAATATGCACGGAATTGGTCCTCATAGGGGCATTTCGGTGTGAGCAATTGAGGATGTTTGCATGATTCCATCAAGAGGTATTTGGCTCCTATGACTTCTCTCCAAACGAGTGGATTTTTATCAGTTGGTCAGGTTGCAATGAAAGTAGAGAGACTAGAAGCGAGCAACAAGAAAGATTTCAAAAGAAGAAGTTTTCTAAGAGGGTCCTCCTCGGGAAAAGAGCTAGAATCTCAGCTCAAGCGAGAATATAGTTCAGCTACGAGAAGTGGAAGCGAAGGTCGAGTGCCCACGTAGTACGGGTAGAGTGCTTGGTTGGACCCGAGGAGAAATTCCCGAATGCCCTCATTGCCATAAAAGGCATTTGGGAGTTTGCGGGATATTGACGGGGAGAGATTGTTTTACCGGTGTGGAAGCCTTGAGCATTTGAAGCAGTGTCCTAGGAGTTAGGGATAGAGAGTCCCGTGAGGAAGTGGAGGAGGAGTCTGTGACACCACTTTCGACTCACGATCGTGGTAGGGGTCGTAGTGGCCCATCTCAGTATAGAGGACGAGGAGGCATAGTTTCGAGAAGCGTGGAGTCGTCCTATGCCTACGGCATTACGAGGCATATGCTATGAGGCTAGTGAGGATCGGAATGCTCTGAGGTTATAGCGGGTATATTTTCTTTATATGATATAGAGATGCCATCACGTTGATTGATCTGGATCTACTCATTCGTATGTGTGCATGGAGCATGTATTTGACAAAGTCGACAAAGGGAGAAATTAGCATATGACATGCATGTAACTAGTCCGTTGGGGCACAGCGTTAGTGTGAATAACATATATAGAAATTGCCCCATTGTTATCTGAAACAAAGAGTTTCGCTGATTTAACCTTACCATTCGAGAATTTGACTTGATTCTAGGCATGGTTGGTTGTCTAAGCAGAGGCTATCGTGGATTGTGGACAAAAGGCGGTAGTGTTGAGATGCTCGACGGGGCGAGGTAATAGTCTGAGGCATTGGATCGAGTGTAATGTAATGTCATCTACTATGAAAATTGCAGGAGAGATTATGAGGAAAGGATGTGAGACATTCTTGGCTTTGATACTTGAAGCTCGAGGAGTCAAGTTGATGTAGAAAAGATCGATGAAGTAAAGGGAATTTCCGGATGTATTCCACGAAGAGTTACGGGTATTCCATGGAGAGAGAGGTGGACTTAGCCATGAAATTGTACGAGGAGCAGTCCACTGTCGAGGGCGCCGTATAGGATAGCTCAGCCGGGTGAAAGAGATAAAGAGTCAATTGCAAAACTTTTGGATAAAGTTTATCCCAGGCCAGTGTGTCCCTTGGGGTGCACCTGTTTTATTTGTGAAAAAGAAAGATGGCACTCTACGGATGTGCATCGTTATCGCCAGTTAATAAGGTGACAGTGAAAAACAAATGCCCATTCTTAGGAATTGAAGATCTTGCAATCGGTTGAAAGGAGCGGGTGTCTTTTCGAGATGGGCCTGCGATCGAGGGGTGATATCAGGTTGAGGGAATTAAAGGAAGGAGATGTGCGAAGGCGCATTTAGAACGATATGGTCATTATGAGTTTGGTCATGCCATTTGGGTTGATAATGCAAGCGGCATTCATGGATTTGATGAATAGGGTTTAGACCCTATGTGGATCAATTTGTTGGTTTTATTGATGACATCACAGTGTATTCTAAAGATGCACGGGAACATGACATTTTGAGAATAGTCTTGGAGACATTAAGAAAAGAAGTTACTATGCTAAGCTCGGTAAGTGTGATTTTTGGCTAAGGGAAGTTTCATTTCCTAGGCCGTATTGTGTCTAGCGAGGGTATAAGGATTAATCCTGCTAAGATTGAAGCGGTTGTGAATTGGAAATCACCTAAAAATGCTTAGGGTGAGAAGTTTCTTGGGTTTAGCAGGTTATTATAGAGGATTTAGTGAGAGGCTTTTCGGTCATAAGCTATAAGCTCACCAAGTTACTCGGGAAAGGAATAAAGTTTGAGTGGACAGACAAATGTCAAAATAGTTTTGAACAGTTGAAAGGGATGTTGGTTGAAGCACCAGTATTGACACAGCCTACTCGGGAAAAGAGTATACCTTGTATAGTGATGCTTCATGCATTGGTTTAGGATGCGTGTTAATGCAATATGGGAAAGTAGTGGCTTATGCGTCCAGATAGTTGAAGCCACATGAACAAAATTATCCAACTCATGACTTAGAGTTAGCTGCGGTGTGTTTGCTTTAAAAATATGGCGACACTACTTATACGGGGAAAAGTGTAGAATTTACACCGATCATAAGAGTCTCAAGTACTTGCTAACGCAGAAAGAGTTAAATTTGAGACAGCGGAGGTGGTTAGAGTTATTTAAGGATTATGACTGCATCATAGATTACCATCCCTGGAAAGGCTAATATAGGTAGCCGATGCTTTAAGTCAAAGACGCTGGGTAGCAATGTCACTGCAAAGATACGGGACAGATTAGAGACATACTTATGTTAGTTCAACTAGAAGTGCAAACCCGTTTTTAAAGCAAATGATTATAGATGCGCAGAAAAATGATGAAGAGTTATTTAAAATTTACGTATGGTTGTAGATGGCACAAGACCGAAGCTTTAGAGAAAGAAGCTCTCGGAAGTTTGTATTTCCATTGTGATTATGTGTGCCGATGACAAAGAGCTAAAAGAAAAGTTGTTATTCGAGGTCTATAACAGGTATTTACCATGCATCCGGAGGGAACAAGACGCACCGTGATCCCAGCGCTTTATTGTGGAAAGGAAATGAAAAGAGATGTGATCAATATGTGTCTAAGTGTTTGACGGCCGCCGTCAAAGCCAACACCCGCGCCATCGTGTCATAAATCCCCTTCACCTCACGAAGTGGGGATAAACACACATGGATTTTGCGGCTCCAAGTCATCAAATGTGCGCAAACACATTCCTGCGATTGCAGATTGTGCTCACAAAGTCGGCCCATTTTATACCGCCGATCGGACTATTCGCGGATCGACTAGTCGAAATATATGGATGAAATTGCAGCGCGTATCAAGATGCATGTCATTGTCGCATGCGTCGGATAGATCCACATTTACCTCAAGGTTCTGAAGACCCATGCCAGTTTTTAGGCACTAAGTCGAATTTACAGATTCAAGATTCCATCCGCAAACGATGGACAATGAGATTGATCTGTGTGCTCGAAGATATTTTTCTCAGGTCACGTGTCATGGAATTTTCTGAAGTTTGAATAGGTATATTCCATTGATGGAATTTGCCTATAACAATAGTTTTCATCAAGCATTGGTATGGCACCATATTAGCTTTGTATGGCCTGAAATGTAGAACTCCGTGTGTCGGGACAATTAACTGAGCATAAACTGATAGGTCCGCATATAGTAAAAGATACGTAAGAGAAAGTACAAGCAGCTCTAGAGGTTAAAGGCGGCTAGTGATCAAACAAAGTCAGACGCTAACCTAAAGAGAGAGATATTGAATATAACGTGGGAGACAAGGTCTAAAGGTATCACCATGGAGGAAAATTTGTGGTTCGGGCCGAAAGGCAAAGTCAGTCCAAGGTTCATATGAGATTTGGAACGACGGGCCCTCAGGGTTTATCGATTGGCACTCCCTACGAAGTCGGGCCAAACTACACGATGGTTTCATGTGGTCATGCTTCAGATACCGCTCCGATGGAGCTCCACATACTACCGCAAAGAGATACAAGTACAAGAGGATTTGTCATATGATGAGGAGCCAAAGACCATTCTAGTTTTTCCGAGAACAATAAGTAGAACAAACAAGTACCATTAGTGAAAGTTCTCTCGCAACACCACTGTAGAGAAGAAGCCACGTAGAGCCAAGCAAACTATGAGAGACATGATCCATGGAACTTCAATCAGTATGAATTTTGAGGACTAAATTCTTTTTTAAGGGAGTTGTATTGATCTCAAATTATACCTAACATTTATAATGATAAGCTATATAAGAATTAAAAGTATATTTATCCTGAATAAAATAAGAATAACTTGGAATTAATACAACAATTAAGGTAAATTATTAATTCATGACCCAAGGTCATAATATACAAGTTCATATGCCAAAGTAGAATACATAAGTTAACTCAAGAGTAATAAAAGAAAGATATTAGAATAAAATAAGGAACAAAATTGAGGAAAGAGACAAGTGGTTTGAAGAAAGATGGAGAAGCCCTCGAAAGTGAAATAAAAAGGGATAAGATCAATAGAGGATAAGACCAAAAGAAATATCTCTATTTCAATGGGAAAGGGAGAGCAAACACGGATAAGAGAATAGAAAGAAAGGAATAAAAGAAGAAGAAGAAGAAGATCACGTGTATGGAACTATGATTTGTATAGAAAAGTATGGAACTAGGATTTTGTATAAAATGCATGAAACATAGGGTTCATGAGTTTGAAACCACATCATGCAAATCAAGTAAACAAACATAAGTCTAAATAGTCATTTGAAAATACTTCAGGTTTCCAATGAACTCCAAACTCATTTCTTATGTGGTTGAGTTAAGAAGAGTTTAAGGCTCCTAAATATGTGTAATAGAGGGTCTAGTTGGGTGTCAACCTTAAAATTCCCTATTGTTGATCATATGCAAAGATACCTGACCTTAGAACTAGTTTTTAGGTCTTGGGTGATAGTGGTCTGAGTGAGTCCCTATAGGAATCAGAGTCACATCAATGAACTGTTAGGCTTTTGAATTTCTATTTGGTTTCGGTAGACCGTTATGGTCTTTTTATCAATACCAAATGGGTGAGGGTCGTCAAACAGGTCATTAAACAGGGTCGCCGCAGATCATCAAACGCGTTTCATCAACAAGACTGCCATCAAACAAGATCAGATTCGTCACAAGATTGCCAAACAAGATCGCCATCAAACAAGATTGCCAAACAAGACTGTCAAACAAGATTGCCATCAAACAAGACTTGTCAAACAAGATCACCAACAAGGTTCGCCAAACATTACTGTCAAACGTTGCTCGTCACTGTCAAGACCGATCACAAGATGATTCCTCCAACTGAAGTTCATAACCTCTGGGTTGAAAATCCATTGTGTTTTCGACTCTGGCTGGAAAGCCCATTGGTTTGAACATTCATGCTTTAGAAGGATAGTAGATGTCGACCGAGGCGCAGCCGAGCTTTTCCATGACAAATAGCTGTCACCCGCTGTCACGGTCAAGATCGACCGCGCATGACCTCCAACTTTAAGGTCATAACTCCTTCGCTTCAACTCCGACGGTGTTCGACCTGGCGGAAAGCCCATTGAGCGGCTAATCCATCAATATAGATGATGATAAGATCAGGAACCTATAAGGTTCCCAGAAAACACGGAAACAGTAGGTGTGTAACCATAGTTATTTTAGGTTAGAATACCATATGACCATAAATAACTCAGGCGCGCGCCGTGGTAAGTATACGCATATGACAATGGTACATGAAAAATGCAAAGTTAAGCGAATAAATGATTGTATATTTATATGAAACATATGCGACATCAATGACAATAATTATTCTGTGAATACGAGATACATAATGCTGCCAAAAATATTGATTGTCCGCTTAGAACCCGCAGAGGGATGGATAAGCATGCCTATTGCAATAATGTCCGCAGATATCGCCATATTCGGAAATCGACCTCGCTTGGTCAATGGGAATATCCCGTTGATCATGTGGCCTAAAGGGTCATCAGCTGCACGCTTCCAAATTCTCATGGGAATGCAGTCGCCTCTACGTTGATGATACCTTCGGTATAATATATTGCGCTTCACGTTTCATGGATCACCGTTTACAAGGAATATAGCACCTTCGTCCTCATGGGATTAGAGCAAGATCTCAGATTCACTCCTGTTTATGCAGACATGTCATGTAAAGAAATGACAGTATATGCAAAGAAATGTAGAGAATATATGAAGAGGACATGGTGAAGCATAAAGATCATACAAAGACGATAGTATACAAGCATAAGAACAAAGTTAAGTAAAAGTACAAGATTACACACAAAGTATCCGAAGATGATAAGAAATGAAACTGGTTATGATAAGTATATATATAAGAAATGACAAGAATCTGTACATGTTATATGTGTTATATGCATTCGTATAGAAGTGTGATGATCCTTAATAGCGGTCATTCATGAGTATTAATTCCCACTAAGCGTAAAGCTTAGCACGGGTGTTCAATCCGTGTAGGTACAGAAGAGGAAACCAGAGCGTGACAATCCACATCGCTAGCCAAAGGCCAATACGCCAATGTGCTCACCGAAGACCTTTGAAGTCTTATTTTGTATATGGAAATTTTTGTAAACCAATGTAAAATTATGATGTCAACATTTGTGGGAGCTTGTATTATATTTGTAATCCGCTGCCATGCACGTAATACAAGTTAATTGTTTAACATTATTTGAATATGTATGTAAAGGTTATAAGTTTAAAAAAAAAAGTATCCTCACTTTGACATCCATGCCGAAGTCATGCCACAGCATGGTTCAGGTCTCGCCAAAACAAAGAAGTATATCAATCCGTGAAGAAGCCTCCGTCCGCCAAACAGCTTCTTACCAAGAAAATAGCGCTATTAAAAAAAGAGAACTTAAGCCCCAAGAGACAGCGCATGGACAAACCCTACGAGGGCTGTGAGAAATGCAGAGCGGTCCCTCACAAGATGAGGGAACGCCGGGATCGCAAGGACCACCACCCGAGCTGCCAGCCGGCATTCACCTCGCATGACACCCTCTCGATGCCCCGTGTCGCAGTCCTACGTGAAGCGCAACATGAAAGTTGTTCTCGAAGCCATCCCGCATGAAGTCGACCCCGCCGAAGAGACGAGACACCAAATACTCCGAAGTTCCATGCGTGATCATGGACACCGAATACATCTCATCCGCCTAAAAGGAGATTACTTGATCCGACATGGACATCTCAAATTACGCTCCTGCAAGGGCAGAGAGTCCGGGCCACCACCACCGTCACCAACCCCTCAAAGATCACCGCTTTAGGAGTAAATCCATGTTCGCGATGGAGAGTCCACCAGCCGTGGCACTACTGCACATCGCATCGTGGAAACCTAGAGCACAAACAAGATCCAAGCTTCTACCGGATACTACTATAACCTTTTCAGACTTCGACATGGAAGGCTACCAACATCCTCATGACGACCCGCTTATGATAAAAACCATAGTAGCTAATAAAACAATCCACAAGGTCCTCGCCTATTGAACTAGCTCTGGCCGATATCATCTTCTCGCATCGCCGACAAATGGGCATTGGAAAGGAAAACTAGAGCCAATAACGTCATTTAATGCTGTTCGTGAAGAGTACCGCTCTCGTGGATCATAAATATGTCACTCGAGACCCCACGCCAGTTACAACAACAATGATTCCTCATAGACCCATCTGGGCCACAACATGTTACTGGGGTAGTTCTCTCTCAATGTCATAAGAGTTCTCCACTTATCACATGGTTATCAAATTTTAACCCAAATGGAGCGTAATGGTCCAAGGAAACCGCCAGCATACCAGAGAACAGTTACTCTCAACATCAATGAAGCTAAAACACTCCACAACATCTACATGATGAGCTCGATGAGACGAGGTAACCACCACCCAACCTCGCACCCCCACAATTAGAGCTCCCAGACAAATGCAGGATCACCAAACACCGTCTACATGGGTCCGCTGGGCCAGAAGACATCAAGCTCTTCATCCGCTTTCTGCAGCCAGAACATGGAGGTGGTCGCCCCAAAACAGAACATGGGTGGGGTCACCCAAGAAGGATCACTCCATGTGTTAAACGGCCAACTTCATTGGCTTCTGCCACAAAAAGAGAAGAAGTT
Organism: Tetrastigma voinierianum; assembly: GCA_016808115.1. Lineage (NCBI taxonomy): Eukaryota > Viridiplantae > Streptophyta > Magnoliopsida > Vitales > Vitaceae > Tetrastigma > Tetrastigma voinierianum. The sequence continues at coordinate 73,880 of JAEQBH010008103.1, forward strand.
TCGCCTAGAAAGATGTATACGATTAATGAAGAGGTCGATAAGCTCCTCCAAGCAAAGGCAATTAGAGAAGCAGAGTACCCGGAATGGTTGGCTAACGTTGTTCTCATCAAAAAAGAAAACTACAAGTGATTCGCCAGAATTTACTCACGCATCACCGTGGCCTAAAGGATAGCTTCCCTACCCTGATTGATCTCATAGTAGACGCCATTGTTCACACTAATCCTCACCAGCGAACGCCTTCTGGGTTACAACTGGGACAGACGTGGACCCAAATACCAAGAGAAGACCTCATTTGTCATCGGTCGTGAAACATATCAAGAGTCGAGAATGCCCTTCTGCCAAGAATGCGTAGCCACCACCAGCGTCGCAAACAGGATGTCTTAAAATAAATTAGACATTTAAGTAGGTATATGATCTATGACAAGCCAGAAATCGATAAAAGCCGAGCTCCACATAACCCATTTAACGAGGCGCCCAAGTCCCGAAAGCTATAATATGAAGCTAAACCCATCCAAATGCGCTTTCTGAGTTCCGCCGAAGTTCTTAGGTTTTTTTATAGTCAACAAATCGAGGAATAGAGGCAAACCCCGCATAAGATAAAGGCGTCGCGGCTTCGATATGTCAGCCATCAAACATTAAAGACATTCAACGCCGACGTGGAGAATAGCCGACTGAAAGTCAAGCCAGATTCCAGTGGCCACGACAAATGTCACTTTCTTTCTAAGTTCTCAAAAGCCTTCCAAATAACACATTTCCGTGAGGCGCCCACTACGCCAAAACCTACCCGAGCTCTCCTCATTCCTGGTGCTCTTTCAGGAGTCCTCACTCTCTACCGTCGCTTTCAGATTGAGAACTAGTGTCGCCTCTAGTAAGAGAACTGACCATGCACAACATTTACTATTAAAACATGAAAGCCTGGAGGGGAGCAAAAAAGAGGTACCTAAAGATAGAAAAGCTAATCCTAACATTGGTAATCACACTGTAAAATCTCGACTTACTTCCAAGCTCATACGCTCATACCTTTGAAGTCTGACCAGTGTCTCGATGAAGCAATCTTGCATAAACTAGAAACCTGCGGAAGCGTGGAAGTGGGCTATAGAAGTTTGAGGAGTGAATTTGACATCGGTACAAACCGAGACGGTAAAGGATCTTGTGAACCTATCATAGAATTCACTTTCTCTGGCAGGTCTGCAAGAGGCTGCAATGCTTTTGAAACCTCCCCATCTGAAATTATTAGGTAAATGAGCGTACTTGTAAGGAAGCGGTGCGGGATGATCTGAGCTCTCGAGATCAGGATGAATGGGGAATACGCCTCGGTTCGGCTTCAAGCCTCGATAACGAGCTGAATATGGGGTTGTCATGGCTATACCGACCTCGCCCATAGCGGACGGATCAGCCCGGAGGGTGGCTTGACTCGACAGTGTTAAAATAGATGAAGACTCTCTGAGGGCGGAGGTAGGAAAGATGATCTTATATCTCAAAAAAAAGTCTGAGAAGCACATAAAAGTTCATATGGAGTTGGGTGAGCATGTGCGAATGGAATTTGGCGATGCCAGTGGCGCGACGACCTCTGAGACACAGGCAGGCGTACCTGTTGGTACCTTCGGAACCACCGATGGCGTCGACAGCGAAGAAGTTTCCTGTGATGTCCGAACCCAGACTAGATGGACCCATGCAGGATTGCCCAGTAGATGGTAGAGGTACCCAGCGACCCGAAAGGGCGTCGAGCTTCATGGCGATATCGGCGAGATTCACTTGGATTCATCGAGAACCCTTTATAAGCGAGGCTTCTGCGCCCATTCTTAAGTGTGTAGGAAGGAAGGCGCCAACCATGCTCGAGTACGAGGGCATGCTGTGTATCAGACTCGGACCTTGGCAAGGAAAACAGCAGAGCAAGGGTGCTCTTAGCCCGCAATGCTTTCAGGCATGTGAGCTGGTTAGAAAATGCAAAGCAGTCGGGAGCATGCCGATCTCTCATCTCCATGAGTACATACTTGGCTTGAGTCTGGGCTACCCCAGCCTTTTCAACAATGAGGAAATTTGAACATATTGGGACCTCTACCCGTTGGAAAGAGATTGATGCAAATTTATCATTGCAAGCGGTGGACTATTTTGCCAAATGGGCTGCCAGAACCCTTAGCAACAATCACAAAACATAAGGTACACAACTTCGTCTAGCGTTCTATAATATGCAGGTTTGGGATCCCGAGGTCACTCGTGTCTGATAATGGGAAACAATTCGATAATCCTATGTTTAGGGATTTCTGCGCTGAGCTCGGAATCAAGAACTACTACTCGTCGGCTCATCATGGAGTCCGATGGACAAGCAAAGGTCATTATAAAAAGGACTCTAAAGGCGACAACGAAAACCAAACTAGAGAAGACCTAAAGGAAAATAGGTAGAATTGCCTCCTCGAGGTATTATGGGCATACGAAGGAACTTCTGGCGCAAGAGTCGACCTAAGGAAACCGTTCTTGCTACGGCGCTGGCAGACGTGGGCCGTCGGTCGAATTTAAATCTCAGGATTGAACTAGCAAACAACGAACACAACGAGGAGGTCCAGCCGCCTAAACTGGATCTCCCTGAAGAAAAAGCGTGAGCAAGTCTGAAGCATGTGGAGGGCTATCACGGGGAGAGAGACGGCGGTATTATGACCCAGAAAAGGGTCAAGCCCGGGAGTTCTGAGCCCAGGTGACCTAGTGAAAAAGCCGCCTGACAAGAAAAGACCTCGCAGGATGGGAAGAATTTAGGACCTATTAGGAAGAGACCCTACACCATTATCTCGCATGTCGACCTGCAACTTCTATAAGCTCGAACGGAAGAAGAAGGAAAAACCACGCCCCATTCATGTGGAGCTATTTGAACATCTCAAATGGTTTCTACCGGAAGACCTCGAACGTAGTACGTAATAAAGATCCACCATCCCGATTTGAATAACACTTTATTTCCATTTTTAAGTTTGTTTTAATGTTGAGTGGACCAAACAATAAGTTACAATGATAAAGCTAGGAGCACTGCTCGGAGGGGCCTGGGTGGAAGAAGCGCGTAATTCATAAAGATTGTTCTTTATTTCAAAGGAACTATAGTTGAATACAAAATTTCATTACATAGAAGTTACAGCCACCTCAGAGAATTACAAAATCACCCTTTGCATCTCAGAAATTACAGTTAAGCAAAAATCGTTCTTCATCGTCCTACACCCTGTTAAGGCAAAAAAACTCAAAAAATCACAAGAAAAGGAAAGAGAAAGAGAAGAAGAGAGAGTGCGAAAGAGAAAGAGAAGAAGAGAGAGTGCGCGAAAGGGAAGGGGAGAGGGAGAGAGAGGAAGAAAAGGAAAAAGAGAAAGAGAAGAAGAGGTGCAAGAGAGGGGAGAGGGAGAGAGAGAGGAAGAAAGAAAAGGAGAAAGGGGAAAGAAAGAAGAAAGAAAGAAAAAAATGGAGAAGAGTGCTAAATTTTTTTTTAAGTACACACGCCCTACGGATGTTCTGCGCACGATTCCATCATTGCACATAGTTAAGAGAACAACTTTGGCTCCCATAAGGGGAGGAACTGAGGAAAAGCACAGCTCTGACGGTAGACCGCCGACGCAAGCGTCGGCTCATGATCTGGGCAGACCCTACGGTGATGACGAGCCGACCTTGCTTCATCATGCGCAGACTCCGACTATGTCAAAGAAAGGACGAAAGTTAGAAGCATAAGCACCATCACAGAGGGGTCGCTATTTATAAGGGGATACGACACAAAGTTGCGTCAGCGACACCCCCTTCTCGATCCGACCCTATTGGTCAGGAGCAGTAGGATTATACGTGCCACTAGCTGTGGCCTTGACTCGGCATAGGATGTCAGTGAGGTCACTCTTTTTTTTTTTAAACATAACCTTTACACTCACATATTCATATAATGTTAGTAATTAACTTGTATTACATTAAGCAACGACGAATTACAAAATATAATTACAAGCTCCAAAAATAAAATGTTCAACATATAAATTTTCATTGGTTGCAAAATTTCATATACAAATAGACCTAAAGGTCTTCCGGTGGGCACCTATTATTGTGTGGCCTTTATTTGTGATGTGGATTATCTGTCCTCTAGTTTCCTCTTACGTACTACACCAGTTTTGTTGCCGGAGTGCTAAACTGCGCTTAGTGGAGATTAATACACATGAATGACCTCTATTAGGGTCATCACTTCTATCTGAATCACCTCTTACATATATCATATGCAGTTCTTATCATTTTCTCATATATATACTTTTCATAACAGGTTTCATTTCTTATCATCTTCCATATACTTTTCATGTAATCTTGTACTTTTACTTCTTGTTCTTATAGCATATACTATCATCGCATAAGCGTTGCTATAACTATATATCATATCGTGTATTCTCTACACTTCCTTTGCATACTTGTCATTTTCTTTTTATGTTTCATGTGTGCGCATAAGAACCTTAGAAGTGAATCTGACAATACTATAATCCATGAGGGCCCCGGAGCGCTATATTCCTTTGTAAGCATTGATCCGCGAAGCAATGGCGCTGTAATATATTACGAAGGTATCATCCTTGTTTGAGGCGATGACCTATTCCCATGAGGCCGGAGCTGTGATGACCCTTCGGGGCCTTTGATCAAACGGGATCCTATTTCATTAACCCAAGCAGGGGTCCGATTTGGAAATATAACTGATATCGCTGCGAGACTTATTCTTCTAATAGGCATGCCGTATCCCTCTACGGGTTCTGACGGACAAATAATGTATTTTATGCCGGTATATATCTCATATTCGAATAATTGTGTCATTCGGTAATCATATGTGATATATAAATATACAATCATTCATAACTTTGCATTTTCATGTCTCATTGTATGCATAAATAACTATGCTTACCACAACCATGCTTATGAGTTGTTATGAATTCATAATAAACCTATCTGAAATAACTATGGATTTTGTCTTGCCTGCTGTTTCCATGTTTTCTGGAACTAATATGAGGTTCAATCTTATCATACTATCTATTGATGGATTCTTGACTCAATGGGCTTTCCGTAGAGTCCAAGAACGCTGTCGGAGTTCAAAGCGAAGGTTATGACCTTTTCAGTTGGAGGGGTCATCTTGCATGATCCGGTCTTGGCATTGACTGGGTGACGAGCACGGTTGTCATGGAAAGCTCGCTCCTAACTACCACCTCAGTCTGACATCTACACTATCCTTCTAAGGCATAGATATATTCTGCAATCTTAATGGGCTTTCATACAGTCCAAGAACACAAATCGGAGTTCAAACGAAGGTTATGACCTTCGAGAAGTTGGAGGTCATCTTGTGATCGATCTTGACGACGGCTGGGTGACGACTGGTGACATGGAAGAAGCTCGCTCTAACACCTCCGGTCTGACATCTACTATCCTTCTAAGGCATGTGAATGTATTCTTGACTCAATGGAAACATAGGAGTCCAAGAACACTTAATCGGAGTTCAAACGAGAAGGAGTTACTGACCTTAAAAGTTGGAGGTCATCGCCTTGATCCCGATCTTGACAGTGCGAAACGTATTTAGCGAGAGAGTCTTGTTTTGTGTCTTCTGTTTGGCGTCTTGTTTGATGTGATGCTTGTTTGGCCAATCTTGTTTGTGATCTTGTTTGATGGCAATCTTGTTGTGAGTCTTTGTTTAAGCAAATCTTATTTAATAATCTGTTGATAATGTCTTGTTGTAGTCTTGTTTGATGACATTTGGCTTGAAACCTTTGTTTTGATGGCCAATCTTGTTTAGCGACCCCCTCACCATTTATTTATTCAGGAGTAAAAAAGACCATAACTTGGTCTACAGAGGTCGAATTGAAATTCAAAGCTAACATCAGGATTCATTGATGTGGCTACAATTTCCTGAAGGACTCACTAATTCCTTACTTCTGACCTAAAAACTCGTTCTAAAGAATTGGGATACATATGATCAACAATAGAGAATTTTACACAGGTTCAACTTGCAACTAGACCCTCTCACACATATTTAGAACGCAGCTCTTGCGCTTCCGACCATAAGAAATGAGTTTAGGGTTTGAAACCCAAACCGCCACAAAACAACCCAAGACATGTCTGTACACCCTGGTTACATACACATATTCATGGTTCCATACTGAACTATATTTCCATACTATTTTTATACAAAATCCTAGTTCCATACTTTTCTATACCAAATCATAGTTCCATACCAATACTCAAATTTAATAATTCCATACCAATACTCAAATTCCATACCAATACTCCAATTTAATAATTCCATACCTGTGATCTTAACCCCTTCAACCTTGCTTCTTCCTTTAACTCTTACTCTCTTGTCATTATTTGCTCTCCTTTTCCCGGACCAAAATGAGATATTTCTTTTTTGAATTAACATCATATATTGATCTTATCATTTTTATTTCACTTTCGAGGAGAAACTTCCTCCCTCTTTCTTCAACACTTATCTCTTCCTCTCAATTTTCTTCCTTATTTATTCTAATATCTTTCTTTTATTACTCTTGATTTAGCTTATACTTATTCCTACTTTGGCATATGAACTTATTATATTATGACCCTTGGGTCATGAATTAATATTAAGTAATTGTATTGTGTATTAATTCCAAGTTATTGCTTATTTTATTCCGGATAAATATACTTTTAATTTTATTATACCCAAAACATGTTATAAAACTGTTAGGGTATAATTTGGGGTGTTACACGCACTCCGTTCCAATTCTCCATAAATCCGCATTAAAGCCACACGAGCCTTTCCAAGGGAAGGAAGACGAAAGGGTCTCAACGCCCAGACCCCGGTAGCTCGGTCTGGGAGGCTCAACGGCGCAGAGGTGCTTGCCGGGCCGAGTGCCTCGGCACATGATTCAGGCACGGGGTCTTAGGCGCCCAGTAGCTCAGTTGAGCTTATGACCAGGAGGCCCAGTAGCCATGGAACGATAGCTCAATTTATGGAAGCATAGCGCTCAAGGAAGGCAGTAACCACGGGACCCGGTGGCGCTTCGGTTGCGAGCGCGACCGAAGGCTAAAGTAGCACGAGAACCGTGGCTCGGGGCGCATGGCTCGAAGCAGTAGAGCATAGCGCAGGAAGGCCCAGTAGCCACGGGCCATGCTGCTTCGGGAGCCCGATGCTTTCGGTTGCGAGCATAACCGCTGAGAAGGCGAAGTAGCCACGGGGCCATGTGGCTCGGGGAGCCCGGTGGCTCGGTTCTGAGCATAACCGCTCAAGGAAGGCTAAGTAGCCACGGAGCCATGTAACTTCAGAGCCCGAGTAGCTCGGTTCTGAGCATAAGCGCGCTGAGAAGGCAGTAGCCATGGAGCCATGTAGCTCGGGGAGCCCGGTAACCGCAGTTACAAGCGCTAGCGCTTTCGAAGGCGAAACGCAGAAGCCTGTTAGCTGGTCTCTGAGCTCAGCGGCGTGAGGTGCTGCGCAGCTGTGGCTCGACTGCGAGCTCGGCGGCCTTGGAGGGCGCGCCCGAGCGCTGTGCTTCGGCTGAGCTGCTGCTTAGGAGGTGCCAGCCCGAGCCCGATGGCTCGGTTCGGAGGAGGATCTGGCGCCGGGGCCAATGACCCGGATTGCGAACCTGCTTGCTCTAGGAAGACCTCGTGGCTTGAACCCCAGCGGCTTCGAATCAAACAAGAAAATGGCGAAAGGTAATCGATGAATCTTGGTATATCAACAAATAGTCAAAAACAGAAGCAATACAAAAACCTAGGCTCCACGCCTGCGAGTCTAAAAAAAGCCTAAACACTTGACTTTGGGCCCCGGCACGCGGAAGTAAGAGAGTCGAGCGACATGCGAAGGAGCTGGCCGGAGGGCAGGCAATCGCCGGTAAGGAGCACGATCGGGGGCCCGCGGCTGCCTCGGCGCCCACCTCATCCTCAGCCTCGGAAGCAGATCCGTCAACCTCCTCATCAGAAAGCTGGATGTTGAACTCCAGTGCAGGAAGCTGAGGCTTAGGCGTTGAAAGCGAAGCCACCGGAAGCCCATTGGAGTGGGCCTCGTCTTTAGCTGCGCTATCCGCCGCCCGCTGCTTCAACGAGCCTCCTGTGAGTCCATCAGAGCACGCCAGCTCCTCCGTCGGGGCAACTCCGGGGGTTACTCGCCTCTAGAGCCTCTTAGCGGGCCGCCTCAGAGCGCCATCTTGGCCTGAGTCACCCTTGACTGACTACCAACTCCTCTGGCCAGCGCGACCCCTCGTCTTCGAGCCGCATCCTTTTTAGGCCTCCAGCATCTTTATCCTCTCGACCCCGCCCTATGCAAAGCGATGCTTGAGTTGAACACATGCTTCACAAAAAAGTTCTCGATCGAGTTCCATATAAAACTTAGAGATGAAGACCTCAGGAGTGGGGAAGTAATATAGCCTTGTAGACTTTATATACTGTGAGTATAGTAAAAGATGTGCCTCCTTGCCAAACCTTTTACATAAGTAACCACACCTTAAAAAAAAAGCAAAAGTCGATATAGAGGCTGAACCATAAAGAAAAGATCGATGAAAGAACTTGAGCGTGCGAGCAGTTCTTTGACGAAGAGCTAGAGCCTCTCGTGTGAAGGCACCATCACTCACGAGGTCGGTCGCAAGATGGAGAAACGACCCAAGCATTAAGCTCCACATGAAGGCAGAGAGTCCTCATCCCTCACGATCAGCGATGATTCCTATGCCTCGTCGGCATTGTAGGATGGGGAGCGGCGCCCACGGCGTGAGACTGGCCCCGGAAATAAGGGAGGGAACCTCCCGAGGGGGCTCGTCCGCCCTCCTTGTAAGAAGAGTCTGCGGCCCGGCCGACGGACTAAGGCGGGGAGGCCCCCACCTTTAGGGTCTTACCCGGCGGGCGGCCTACAGCGAGGCTCGGGGATTTTCCGTTCTGCTCCTCTTCTTTGCCGGCACACCGGCTGGGATGACTCTCCCCATATGAACTGCGGTAAGGGGCTCACGAAAGCGAAGTGAGAAGATTTGGGATGGGGCTTCATGACGGAAAAGGGGAGAGGATCTCGAGAAAATGATCGGGCAAGCCTCGCATCGGACGATCGGGGAATATCGGAGCGATGAACTTCAGATAACAGCGGGGGACTGCCGCCCGACCACTTCACCTCCTGCGATCCTCGGAGTTTAGCGAGATCGGGCCGAGCTTGCTGAAGGCCATGCGACCAAAGTAGTGTCGATATCCTCTGACCTCGAAAGCCAAAACAAATAAGCGAAGGAGGCTTCACGTAGGTTCTAGGGGTAGTCGAAGAAGCAACGCGGAAAGCAGAGTGTGTCCTCAGATCCAAGGGATTGTACTCCCGATAGCGGTGTAACAAAAATAACGTTCCTTCTGGGGCGATATGTGAAGATGGAAGTCAAGATGATCAACTTGGCATTTGAGCGCTTAGGGTATAAGAAAGCCGGCCTCTTTACGAAGAAGTCCTAAAAAGCGGGGCAATACTTGGAACACACCCGGGCCTTTATCCTAAAAGCGACCTAACAACCTACCGAACACCTAGAAGTTGGGAAAGTTGAGAGGCAACGTTGAAATGTTCGCGAGAACCTTTACAAAGTGCGGGGAAGCGGGGCCTTCTGAGACTCCACCTCAAAAAAAGCAGCACACCATCTTGAGCACTTGAACAACGTGAGTGGTCGGCCGTTTAGGGCACAAACTTGGACCCCAAACGAGGGCCCATCTTGGGACCCACAAGATCTCACCGTCTGAGGTTGGGCCGGCCCCGGGTCCCACGACCTCGGTGTATGGCGGCCCTCCAAATATTGCCATTAGGATACGGAATTTCGTTAATTTTGCACCACACTATCCCGGGAGAAGGCCCCCGGAGCGGCTCAGTGAACCTCCGCAGCCCGAACTATGAGCCCACAGGTGGGCCCAGAATCTGCGCCTCGGTGGGACCACTCCTATCTTGCGCAACGGAGAGGCGACCCGGGACCCACGTGGAGGTATGCGGGGTGAAACAGGAAGAAAGGAAATCGAAGAAATCTGAGCCCGATTAGTGCGCCACTGGCATGAGACACAGAAACGAAAAATGAAAAGGAAGAAAAACTTGTCTGAGCCGAAGCAAGGCCAGGTTACCATTTGGCGAAATATCAAGACCATCAAGCGAGTCCTAAGTACTAGTCGGACAAGATTCAAGAAAAGAGGAAGCCTGAAACTTGCGGAAGCGAAAAAGCGACGAGGAATAAAGTGCAAGCGATTAGAGCGTTTTTAAGGAAGGTAAGAGCCCTTGGTAAAAATAAACATGAAAATCGAAGCCATCATATGTCTGCAAGGCGTGGAATGGCGTGAGCCTAATCAAACCGCTTCACGGTAGCCACGTGGGTATCACGCTGATCACGGCGTCTGACCTTACTCGCAGCTTAGTCAGGGTTGGAAATAGCGATGGGGTTTGAAATAACAGGCGTAGGCCCAAGGCGAAGCCAGCATGTCAGGGAGTAAAAAGCGGACCCGTCTTATAAATGGCGCCCAATGGTATCACTAAATCTTTAAAACGAGACAACTCACCCCTTTAAAATGCGGAAGTAGCGATGAATCGTATTAAGGGGAAACAACTTGTCTCGCTTGATCGAGAAAGTAGGATCTTTCTCGATTATTCTTCGCATCAATTATCATGTTAATCAGTTCACGATAAGGAAAAATCTCGCCCGATGGGAGAATATCGTATCTTCTTCCAGCCGAGGAAATATATTATTAGATGTGTGTCATTAGAAAAGTTGTCGTGATGCTTTGTTAAAATCGCAGAGCCACCATCGATGAAAGGTCTTGCGAACTAACGCCTGAAAAATTCATTCACTGCTTGATTGATCTTCTTCCCTTGGAAAAAAGAAGCGGCTAAGTGGGGAAATAACAGACAGCGGCTGTTTTTGTTTCTTAATTGTGCGAGAAGATCCCGACATCTGGAATCGGCCGGGCCAAACCCCAACAATTCAGCAGTTACAGTTCGATTGAAAAACATCATCAGGAATTTATTGTTGGTGAAAGGAAAATCATGGTGAAAATTGCAATCGCAAGTCCCAAAAAGTTTGTTTTGACAAGATGTTTCAAGTTTAATTTTGGTATACAAGGGAATGGGGAAAATAAAGAAGAAAAGGAACAACTAGGCACTTATCAACTCATTTCCAAAAACCACCGCGCAACATGAGAAGAGATGCTTATAAGATTCAACGAAACTTTTCATAGATTTAGCATTGAGGACATGACTTAGTTTGTCGGGGAGAAAAAATTTGTTAAGAACCCCTAGATCCTCTTTCTAGTTAGTTTAGGGAGTTCCTAAGATTAGTTGAGGTTTTGTTTATTTTATTGGGATTATATTTTTATTTTTTTTGTGATGAATATCTAACCAGTTGAGGAAATAAAGAATCCTTACTATTCGTTCTATTTTAATTTCTGTTTATTAGCCTGTGTAAAATAAGACTACTTAGAAATATATAGTACTTGACAAATTTTTTACATAACATTATTATAATATTTTATTTTTGTTATAACTCCATAGACATTTGAAAAAAATCTGTCATTCCATCTCTTATTTCAATTTGTTGAATCATCAAAATATTAACTGACTTATGATGCTGAATTCATTATGTATGAGACCAAACTAAATTGTCGTACAATGAGGTGGGGTTTCTTTGGAAGATTTGAATAGCAGATACCCAAGTGGGAGCCTAACAATGTTCATAAAATGGATATTTAGCTCCAAAAAAACTACATTATACGAAATCCGACCTTAAGATGGAAATTAGTATTCCTTCTCTCAAAATTAAATAAGATGGGTTTAGCTTTGGCGATGTCTGAGGTCTGAGATTTGTAATTTGTTTTCTCAAAAGCAAAAGCAATACGTAACATCCTGAAAATTTAAGAGGGCATTAGCTACTGCTGCTGTTGCTCAGCCTTTCGAAAAAGCTCCACGTAGTTTGGGTGAACCGGTAATGGCGGACCTACGTAACCAAAACTTTGAAAAAGGATCAGTGCAGGATTTGGTCGAATCTTTGGGAAAAAAGATCGGGTATGTTACAATTAATTACTGATTTTCACTTTTGGTTTACCATTTCAATTTAATATCTGAAAGTATACACATGATTCATGGTCCCCTGTATCAAAGAAAATTGTGCTGCTCGCATCATCATTGGGTTCTCTTTCTCCCCTCAAAAATGATGCTCTCTTCCATAACTTTTAAATCAGTCACCCTCACGCCGCATTTTCTATTTTCAGAGCATATGTGAACTTTGTTTCTGACCTAATTTTTAAGTTTAGTGTTAAAGTAATTTATTTTAAATTTTTTTATAAATAGTCTTTTTTCAAAATAATTATCAAATTAATCTTTTCCATATTTTAGAAAACTGCATTTTCTTAATCATTTTTTTGATAAATGTGATTTTCTTAAAACATGTAGAAAGAATGATTGTTTTTGAAAAAAAAAATACTCATGTAATTTTTTTGTAAAAAAAGTTAATTATTTTGACACTAAACTTCTAATTTTCCACCGATTTAGAGACAGACATAATATAAATTTATAGGAATTAAATAAAACCTTTAATTTAAATGAAAGGAAAATTCATGGGTAACTGAATGAAGTTTGAATTTTGTCTCGTTGAAGAATATGAGTTGGACATAGGATATTCGAAAAGAAATCTGAAAAAGTTGGCGAATGTTGATTGATTGTAAGAAGAGAGGATTCAGTATATGCAAGGGGCAGGTCCACAGACAGGTCTGTAAGGCCAGTAATTACAAGAATACTTAAGAGTCAAAAATCCCAGTGTAGAGTAGGGCACATGCGACTCCATATTCTCCGATAATACTTCATCCCCAGTCCATTGCTCGCACTTGAATACGTTTGTGGTGAATTTTTAATATCGTAGTAGATAAATTTTTATTTGTGAATTCTTGGCCAGGAATGGTGATAGCCTCTTTTAAGTCTTTTTCATTTTGAGTAAGAGGATGATTTTTTATCATTTCCCACATAAAATCACATTTGCATGTATATTTTTATATCTTTTCTTTAATAAAATGGTTTTCATATAAATTTAGGCTTTTATATGTTTCTATCGTGATTTGAGCTTTGTCTTCGTGTATGTGCGATTGTTATCGTCTTAAATGCGATGGAGTGGTTATATAAATGCTGTATAATATTTGGTTTAAATCGTTGTGATGCGTGGTTTATTTATATTTGAATGATTGATGGCCAGTATATACGATCGAAGCAAATCAAATTAATTGTCGTCAATATACTGTAAAATTAGAGTTATAGATATTCTAGTCACAATAATAATATCAAATGTATATGTTCAACGATCAATTGTATATGTTTTTGAGTCGATTCGTTATCTTTATGTAGATAAAGTTGTTTAAATGCTTTTATGGTTTTTAGTAATTTGATTGACGTTTACATCGATATATTATTGGTTTGAATCGATAAAATTATTTATATTAGAAAAAAAGTATTATATTATTCTGAATTAGAGGCAATCTTTAAATTCAGCAATCTCATCCTTTGTTTATAGTTTTTCTCTAATAATAAAATACAATAAAGTAAATAACATTAAATATAAAAATTAAGCATCCATTTAGTGTTTTTCCTTATAAACATCATAATGTTTCTCGACATCAAAAAATTCCTAAGTTCAAACAAAAATAAGCAACATGAATTTACATTAAATTTTTAAATCGAAAATCATCGTGATATCATTCTTTTTCCATCATTAATAGAATATTTTTATATTTTTAATATTTCATAATTTTTTCTATCTTTTACATTTTTCAATTTAACTATTTTACATTATTTTTGAATTTGTTTTCTTTTTTTCAAAAATTTTTTCCTATATTTACATAATTTTCAAGAAATTTTAACTATTTTTACATAAAATTTCCGGAATTTGTTTCATTTATTTTATTATTTTCTATTTTTTACATAATTTATTTCAAAAAATTTACCTATTTTTTTACATAATTTTTTCTGATTCTCTTTTCTATTTTTATATAATTTATCAAAATGACAATTTTACCGTTAAAGATTATCGATTTAAGGCTTCGTATAAGTTTTTTTAAGCTTATTTTTATAAGCTTTTCCATAAAACTTATTGAAATGATCTTAAAGAGGGGATCATAAGTTATTTTCATAAGTTATTTTTATAAACTATTTTAAACATTTATACTTTTTATTAAAAATACTTATGTGAGAAAATAAACTCAAATAAAATATAAATGAGCTCTTCCAAACGCACCCATAATGTGAATCAACATCAATTATGACTTTGGAAATCATAACTAAGAGAAAATTAGTACATAGCTACTTTCGTGCATGAATCACGTCGTTTTCCCTTTTTAGCCTGGACAAATTTATTAGCCTTTTTTTTTATGCTTAAATCTGTGCTGCATGATGGGTATTGATAATGATTCCAGGGGGAGTAGATAATAGGCTTGGCTCAATTTTCAGTTAGAATGAAGATGGCCAACTACTTTATCAATTGAAGAAGGAACGAGAAGACGTCAATGGTCTCACTTTCCTTGCTGCATATTCTAGGAAATGACTATCGTCAGACCTTAAAAGCCCAGGTTACATACATATGGAATCGACTTTGAAAAGATATGTTATTTATTGATACTGATGGTGGATAATCTTTAAAACTATAAATATTCACTTTTTCTTTTCTTTTCGCTTTTCTAATTTGACTGGCCAGTAAATATTCCCCTCCAAAGTATCTAAATCCTCTTAAATCAATCAAGATATCCTCAATGATTTGTCATTAGGATATCTTCTTTCTAAAACTTTTGTGGCATCAAAATTAATATATGTTAATAATCGAATAAATCTAAGGGTGTTATCAATCAGTCATGGAATGCTTTTTCATGCATTCTTTTGAAAGAAGTTAAGGATCTATAATCTCAATCTTCTTATTCTTGGAGTGAAATTCTTGAAGCAATATTAGTCGGAAGAACAAGTGATAAAATCAAATAATCAAGTATTGGAAAAAAAAAAAGGTTGAGAAAATACGTGTTCTCAATTTAAATCAATAATTTGCTTTTAAGCCATGGTGAGGTGGTAAAGAGGGAATGAATGTACGTGGGTCTTAAATTAGAGTTCTTATACGAATAAAATGCTATAAGGTGTAATATAAACACCTAAATCAATAATTTGATCAACTGGTCAAGGGTGTAATTGTTAGGATTTGACGGAAAGGAAAGAAAAAATAGAGGAATTTGAAAAAAGGAATATGGGGGAGAGGCTGGATAGAGGACATTGAAATAGGAGACCCATTGATTCAGGGTCTTGACTCGATGAGGAAAAATGGGGTAAAACAAAAAATGAAAGCAGGCCCAGTACTTTTGACTTTAGTGGCCCACATGACGAAGAAGAAAGAAGAAAGAGCGGCATAGCTAGGGGATCCCTAGGACCAATCTCCCACTCCTTGCGATTGCTTTTTCTGATTTTATGGACTCACACTCCTCCTCCCCCACTTCCAAACGGTGCTCGATAATTCTAGCTAGCTCTTCGCCCTTGTCTCAGGCATCATTTGAAATAAACGAGGTTCATGATTGGTGTGAGAAACTGGGAATAATGTATGAAAAGAGCTTCTGGTTCAATTGAAAGTCAAATGTCATACACTTGCTAACTTTTTATCGGTTTCTGAATAATTTATTTAGACATGTTCCTTTAATACCAGGGAACTACTTACAAGACCTAGAGATTACAACTTGAGCCATGAAGTAGACTCAGCGCTCCTCCTGCAAAGAAAGTGAACAGCAGAGGCTGTATTTTCTCACTTTCTCTTGTATCACTTTCTCTTGTTTCCTGTTGTCTTCCCTTTTCTCCTTCTCACAATGAACCCCAAAACCAAAAGTCTATTAAAATGATTATAGACGAAGACCCCACAGGAGTAAAAAGAGTACTTAATTGTCTAGTCCACTCAATTTAACACCCTCATTACCCTGTATAATTCTATTCTAATTACTGTACTTGCTCTTCTCATTAACACATCTTTTGCTGTTCAGCCATGTTAGATTTAGACGATAGTCGGAGAAACCCAACTCAGACTCAACCTCCTCCTTGTCATTTTCCATCAGCCATGCTCCGGAGAACCTGCATTGTCTTAATCTTGCTTCTAAGCTCGGTTTCTGCATTTGCCATGCCAATGCAGAACATCACCCTCCTCGGTCAACATCCAGACCCAGAAACTCTTGCCCTAGAAGTTCAAAGGTATTAAACAAACTCATCTTCATCTCTCTACTTAAGAGCTTTAACTTCTTTCCCTCTTCCTCTGTTCTGAGGTTTCATCCCGACTACTCTGCATTTTTGGGTTTCAGTTGCATCACTTTTAAACTTAAAAAAAAAAATAAAAAAATTCCCCCTAGTTTCAATGTGAAATGCTATTATTTTCTTTAAAAAAAAAAAAAAAAAAACTTACAATGCCTTGGTTGAAACCAAGAGCACGTTGCCTATGTCCGCATTTCTTATATTTTTTCACATATTTTATTCAATGCTTATTCTTCAATCAAAAAAAAAAAACTAAATGAATCACATATTTCCTACATTTGCATCCGTTTCCGAGAGCAGAAGAGTGAATGTGTCAGTTGCAAGAAGACAAAATTAAAGTGTTCTAACTGACCAGTCGTCCTCATGCCTCTGCCGACCCCATAATTGACTACTGGAGGTACGACCCCAACTGGGAAGCCGACCGCGGCACTGCCGACTGCGGCATTGAGGCGCCGGTGAAGTACGCCACTGGCGGCAAAGGCGGCAGATCTGCATTGGTCACGAGCTCTGCGACCACGACGCCGTCACTCCCCGGCCCGGCGCTCCGCTACGCCGTCGTCAGTCGAACCTCTCTGGATCGTCTTTGCCACCAACATGCTCGTAAAAGCTGAAGCAAGACTATCCGCTAACAACTGCAAAACCTAGACCCGGCCGCGGCATCGCGTCCACATCGTCGGCGGCGGTTGCATCACTCTCCAGTACATCAGCAACGTCATCATCCACGCATCCCATCCGCAATGCGCGTACAGTCGGGGAGGACCCAACGTGCGCTCGAGCCCACCCACTATGGGTGGCGCACACTATCGGACGGTGATGGGATATCGATATTCGGATCAAGAGACATATGGATCGATCACTGCTCCTATCTCATTGCAAAGACGGTCTGATCGATGTAGTGATGGGGTCCACAGGAATAACAATATCCAACAACTATTTCTCGCATCACGACGAGGTGATGCTGTTAGGGCACAGCGATACGTATGTGCCCGATTCAGGGATGCAGGTCACCATAGCATTTAATCACTTCGGTGAATCGCTGGTGCAGCGTATGCCTAGGTGCAGACGCGGCTACATACACGTCGTCAACAACGATTTTACCAGGTGGGAGATGTATGCCATCGGGGGTAGCGGTAACCCCACCATCAACAGCCAGGGCAATCGCTACACTGCGCCTACCAATCCCAACGCTAAGGAGGTTAAATTTCTTCCATTTCCATTTTTTGGGTTTTCATTTCTCCATTTATTATAATGAAATTAAAAGAAAGAAATTCCAAAGTTGTTTGAGATCGGAAAGGGCTTTCAATCTTTTTTACATTTAGTTTATGGGATATGGGGGGTGCAGGTTACGAAGCGGGTGGATACGGAAGAGAAGAAGTGGAGGGACTGGAATTGGAGGAGCGAGGGGGACATTTTGGTGAACGGAGCCTTCTTCATTGCATCAGGCGAAAGCGTCGAGGTTCTCTACGAAAAAGCCTACAGCGTCGAGCCTAAATCTGCGGCGCTCATTGACCAACTTACCATGAACGCCGGCGTCTTCGGCGGCAGGTCTCTCTCTTTCTCTTTTCTTTACTTTTCGGTTTCCTTTCCCCTACCATATTGTCACTCAAGAAGTCTTCTCCTTTTCGCATCTATTAACACTTTTCACTACTCACTACTCTCTCACTCCCCCCTTTTAAGTTTCCTTTTCCTACCAATCCTCAAATTGGGCTGGGCCTAATCCAAGCCTAGTCTAGATTGTATGTTTTAAATTTGGGTTACTCACTAGTCACTCCTTACCCAAGTTTTAACTTTCCCACCAACCCTTAAATTGGGCTGGGCCTAATCCAAGCCTAGTCTAGATTGTATGTTTTAAATTTGGGGTGGTGATTTGATTAAAATAACTTTGGACCTCTTATCAATTTTTGAAAACTACCTTCTGATATGATATAAATACATGAAATGAAAATATGTATTTTTATCCAAGAAAAAAGAAAAAAAAAGAGGTTATTTTTCAAGAAACATGAGAAATGGAATATGTTAGATTCATATATCACATTGTTGAAGTTGACAAAGGGCATTTTTATCCAAAAGCTTTTATTTCTTGAAAGAAAAAACAAAGGTGAGAGTTAGAGATTCACAGTGGTGTTGGAGTTAACCAAATATTTCTTTAAATTTCTAACAATAATAAATGAAAAAAAAACAATAACCAATAATAATAATAAAGAAAAAAAATAAAGTGAAAATGGGTATGGTGATGGTTACTAAGAACAACAACGTTGGAACATGGAGGGACAAACTTAAAGCGGTGGGGATATAGATACAGTGATGACTACTACTCATAGAATATGTTGGGCAGCTCATGGCCTTCTTTGCTCTGTCTTCCACTCCTCCTCCTTACTCCTTTATTTCTCTCATCTTACTTTCTACTGTTGTACCTCAATCCCATCTTCTTGTGATAATGAATCATTCTTCTCTGTTATTTGGATTGGATTGGATTGACTTTTTATGTCTCAACTATATCATACCCAATCATCAACATCAACTTATCAACATCAACTCCTCTCTCTCTCTTTCCTCATTCTTCTTAAACTTTAACAAAAAGAAGGAAAGAGGATAATTGAGATGTTGTTTTCTGCTGGAATGTGACCAGATATCTCGCACTCTCTAAACTTTTAACTGAAAATCAGATACTCGTACACGTAACCGGATCTATGTTCATAAAATTTATGAAACAATCTGTTTTCTATTGTCCAATACCCTAATATGACGTAGAACCTACCCTTATTCTCAGATATTTTAATGATAATGTAGGTGGTTTCTATTATGAATATATTCACATTTTAGGAATATTCGGTTAAAAGACATAAAAATAGGGTTTTTTTGATTAAAAGACCATTTGGGACATGTCGGAAATCCTTCATCAAATTTTTATCATATTTTGATAAAAACACCCTTATTATTTTCTTAAAGTAATTCTCTTTATAGACACATGTAAATACAAAAAAATGGAAAAATGTATTTTTGTTTAAATTGAGTTATTTTTCAAAAGAAACAGACATGTGAAGTTAGATTTACAATTTTGGTTTATTTGATATCTTTTAATCAAATATTTTTTCGTAAATCTTCATAATTTGTGTATCTAAGAAGCGTCTCTAACGCATTAAATAATTAAACTACTTCAATATATTTAAATATTAAATTCAAATATTTTATTATATTTTTTAAAATTAGCTCAATATGTTTCTACATTTGCAACTTTCGATTTTTATTTCAACCAAATAATTTAAAAAAGTAAAGCAATATGTAAGAGAGATGAGAAAAAAAGGTAGAGAAGAGGAAGGAATTTAGAAAGCTCAAATGGCTCACCGCATTTGGTGAGTTATTTAGGTGCTTAGAAATAAAGGAGTGGAATAGAGAGTGGGTTGGAAAATTTTTTTGTGTTTAGTACTAAAATGGCTAAAGAGAAAAAATGAAAGTGAGTGGAGATGTTTAACATCTCTAATCGCTCACAAAATAACTCATTTTCAATAAAAATATATATATTTTATTTCATATATTATATAGTCTTAAAAGAAAGGGTTATTTTATAAGAGAAAATATGGACTTTATTTATCAAAATTAGGCTAAAAATTGATGAAGGGGTGAGATATCAAAATTTTGGTTTTCAAACAATCATTTAATCAACCACCTTTAGTTTTACTCTTGGAAGATCGGACCAATGGTGGGATGTTCAAAAAAGCAAACAGGGCAACATGCTGAATAGTGGGTGAGCACAATTGACTAGCTAGCATATATATAAATATAAATTTTGGACAAAAAATATCTCCAATGCTTTCTTAAAAAATAACTCATTTTGGATAAAAATATTTTTCTCTATTTATACTTATAATATATATTTTATATATTATTTTGTAAGAAAATAAGGGTTTTTTTTTTTATTTATCAAAATCAGGCTAAAAATTGATGAAGAATAAAATTTCAAAATTTTGGTTTTCAAAATATCTTTTAATCAAATCACCTTTAATTTTACTCTTGGAAGAATGTTAGAAAAAAAAAGAAAACCCAAACAGACAACATGCTAAATAGTGGGTGAGCACAATTGACTAATAGCATGTATTTCAATTGAGAAAGATATTGTATTATATTCAAAGGATTTTGTTACATGGTATGCAAAACAAGTATGGCTGCTGAGGTAACCTTGTCTCCACCAGAAAAACAGAAGGAAGGCCTAAGCTTTCTTTTATCTATATGTTCAAGCATATAAAACAGGGGAAAATATGCTTCTACTCATATTTTTGAGAAGGAAGACAAAAATAAAAATAAATATTCTATAAATATTTCAAATTTCATGGACTCTGAATAAAGGCGGCTCTGAAAAATACAAAATAGTACCAATTTACCACCAAAAGGTTATATCTTTAACAAAAATACATTGTTTTTATGTAAGGCTATTACACTTTTTCCTAAAAAAATATTTCTCCATCTGATGAAGATGGTTGTAGTTCATAATTCCATGGAATTTTGAGCCATTTTATACTGAACATTTATGTTTGTGATCAATGACCACTGAACTTAAAAACTAGTGCATGCATGGAAGATAGAAACTACATGCATGGTTCCACATGTGACCTAAGAGTTTGTTATGGTTTCATGTTTATTAAATTCAGAGTTCTTGTTTCTTTAGAAAAAGGAAATGGTTATGGGGAGTATTTTTCTTTATTAACGCACATAATAGGGCATATGACATGTAGTGGGAACTACTCCGTTCATATGGGCCGCCTTCTTGTCTTACTTAAAAAGAAGGGTAAGGGTGACTCATGGGTGAGTCTTATATTCTTAATTATTATATATATGTCATCTACTATATATATGGCCTGTTTGATCAGATCATGTTGGGGACTTTATCCAGTTGACGTAGGCCATGTAGGCCCAGAGACATGAACAGCTCATTGGAAAGCATTATCTTCTCTATCTTGGCCAGTTATGCTTGACCAACTTTGTGGTCCATGAAGACTAAGAAATATATTTCATGAGGATTTCTTAGTCGAAACTCTCTCTGGCAACATAAGCAAACTCTTGGGGTCTGCCATTGTGATACTAAGTTGTTAATTTGGATAATTGTTTAAAAAAAAAAAAAAAAAAAAATCTTCCATGGGTTTTCCTTTGTTTTGCAATTGGATGCTACTAAACTGGTTTGATCCATTTGTGAGACAACAGGCAACATCATTTGTATAATCTGTCCGGATTTATTCTTTGGCTTCTAACATCATGTTAGTAGTACTACCAATCACTCTTCTAGTGTCTTCAATGTTTTATTTAAATAATTTGAATAAATCATCTCAACCTTACTAACAAAAGTAATATAAATTTTTTTAAATATTTTCAAATTTTGTCAAATAATGCTGTTGTGCTAGGTTTTTTTTTAAATACTATCAAATAAACCTTACATTTTGGTGTATGAGAACATCTCTTCATAAGTGTATGTTCCTCCCACCACCTAATAAAATCATGGTGGAAGAAGCTTTGTCACCACTGTCATATAGTCCAATGACTAGTGTCACGAACGATTGGTTCGTGTCTATCGACTGCGGTTGAACCCTACTAAATGTGCGTTTGCGATAAGCTTGGGCAATTTTTTGGGCTTCCTAGTTAGCCAAAGGAAGATAAAGATGACACCGGGACAAATCTGAGCTATTACTTAGATGTAGCCTTCGACGACGAAGGAAATCTGAGGCCTCCATCGAGGCGGGTTGGCGGCCACTGAACAAGGATTTATCTCGCGGTGTAGCAAATCATTCGCAGCCTTTCTTCTGCGTTAAAGGAAAGATAAAGATTTGGGGGCGGGGGAAGCCTTAGGGCCGATAAAGTACATTACTTCCCACATTAAACTCTCCCCGATCGGTTAGCAGAAGAGCTCTATTTGTACCTGTCTTCCTCAGCGATAGCAGTAAGCACACAACTTTGGTGAGGTTGGATTCTAATAAGAGGCAAAGACCAATTTATTTGATGCGACCAAGGTGCTCTCAAGTGGAGATCGGTGTCGGACTTTGAGCAGTGGCGCCGAGCACTTTGGTTGCGACAAAAGGAAACTCAGAGGCCATATTTCGAGGGCTCACACCGTAGTAGTTAACTATAACACCTCAATTATACCTAGGGTTTATGATGTGTTTGGGGTATAATAAAGTTAAATCGTAATTTTCGGAAATTTAAGTACTAAATCGAAAGAAATGACATAGCAGGAGTTTTTAAAGAAATCTAAAGGATAAATTGATGGAAATGTCAAATTAAGAACTCAAGGACATGAATAAGAAAGATTGTATTGTGACCGTGCCATACGTCGGACCGGAAGCGAACTGGGCAGTCCTGTCTTTGCAATCGTTTCAAATAATCAAGTAATTACTTTTCCAAACACATTTCAAATACTCAATGAAAATATATACACACACACACACACACACACACACACACGTAAATACCACTTAACATAAAGGGGGCCCATTTTTTGGTCACAAAACTCTTTTTTCATTCAATGTGGCATTTCTGCCCATTTGGTCCATTCCCACATTTATACAATGCGACATTATTAGCAGCTTTTAATATTTAAATATTTACAAAACATAATCAAGTTCCAATTTTTCATAATGGTGTTAAAGTGCAAAATGATGAATAATTTGTATACATGTAATGAAGCTTTACTTATCTCACATTAACGACTTTGGCGATGACTCGATTCGCTGCGGTCAAATCACCATTACTGTTCACTCGGTACCTATAGATGTTGAACAATCGCTACATTTTCATGTAGTGGTTCTATATAGTACTCTCTTTAATTTAGTTTAAGTCGAATCATGCAATTTTCTAAACCATGCTTTAAATCTTTTACGAATGATCAATACAAATACAATACATATATTGAATTTCACTTGCCACATTCATTTTACGGTTTATTGATCATTCCAAATATACACTTGCTAATACAGCCAAATCATTCAAAACACAACTATGCATTTCACAAATATTCTTATCATTTTGTCCTTAGCAATTTGTGTTTTTTGGTCGCGTATTAAGAGATAACGAAATCAACAGCACGGTCCCATTGGTATGAGTTAGATAAAAAGGTTTATAACACGGTCTGATCTATTTGGGTTCTTTGGCCCCAGTTATTAAAAATCATTTGTGAACACTACCGTCTTGTCCCGGCCCAGACTCTGGATCGGAGTGACACTACATTACACGTTAGTTCACGATCTTTGCTAGTTTGACTACATATTGGTATCAATCTATCTTTAACTCGAATATGGCAGATAACATTCTATTAAGAGCATTAAAAATTAGTCATAGAAATTTACAATAGGGTATATACATTTACACTCAAATAGAAAATTTCAATACTCATGCAATTTTTTTTCATGGCAATTTTTTCACAATCAATTTTCTTAAATCACTTAAAATAAATCAATATGCAGTTTTATTGAAAATCATTTCAATAATTGCGCAAACAATTTTGATAAATAGAAGAAAACTGAAGAGCAGACCGAAAAGGTCATGTGCTTTGATTCCTATCCTCATAATCTATACTTTAATTCAGGTTTTCATATTGCCAACTAATCCATCACAATTGGGGAACAATATCAATTGGTTTATTTAGAGTTTTTTAGTTAGGGTTGTTTTCTACCCAACACGCGTACTTATAAAAATTTTCTGGGAACAAATGAGTCATATTTTACTCAACTATTCAAGTCCATTGTTCCTCTATAAATCTATTTTGTTGGTGGAATCATCCAATTCGAACATAGCTCGGATATGTCCTAAAATCCGAGACTATTCTATTTTCAACACATAACCAGAATTTGCCCAAAAACAAAGCTCCCTTTAGACGAATTTCTAGGTCTAATGGGGTCTAAATTTGAATACAATTATTCAGGGAAATTTGTTCTCCTAGAATTCTAGTTTACCCAGAAATTTGAATAACTCAATTTGGATGAGTGAAACTCAACTTATGGCCTAAATACCAAAAGCATTACGAAAGCATAGCGTATCAAAGGCGAGACCATAATTGACCCAAAAACAGAGCCTCACTTTGGCCAATTTTCTGGATTAATGGGGTTGAATTTGGATACACTTATTCAGTATTTGTTCTCCTAGAGTTTGGATTTACCAGAAATTTGAATCCTCAATTTGGATGATGATAGTCAGATTATGGCAAAAACAAAACATAGGTTTTGAAATTTGACGGCATCTCCCAAAAAAACTAACATTTCCTTTATACAAAAATCCTCAATACCAATCCAAACAACCATATATAAGCTCCCAAAGCAACCCCTAAGTGAAATAAACAAATGTTTATCATTTCTATACCAAACTTAGGGTTCTTTCTAAACCCAGAAACCAAACATTAAAGGAAGTTATGGTTTGATTTCTTACCTTCAGAAATCTTTGATTCTTCAACACAATCTTACCTTCTTCCTCTTGATCACCTTAATCCTTGATTTCATAGGAGCAAAGACATCTAATCACTTCTACCTAAACTCACAACGAAAAGCCTAGCACTTTCTCCTTTCTTTGCATAATGTGCAAAATGCCTCTCGAACCAATATTTGGTCTTTTAATCAAAATCACACTGTATATGACTGTGTGCAATTCCCCTCTTTTCTCATTTTTGCATTTTTAAGACTTCATTTCACTTTCATTTTCAATACACTTTATTACATTTTATTTGGCATTTACACTTCTCATTTATGACCTTGGGTCCTCATTTGCTATTTATTAAATTTGCTCTGACTCAATGTATTTTTCGATTTTTATCATTTTTTAAGTTTTTAGCAATTTAAACGAAAAATGTATTTAATTTATTTTACACTCTTACTTTGTATTATAAAGCTGATAGAATGACTCGGGCGTTACATAGTATATTAAGATAGAATTTTGATAAGTGACTTGCAAATCAGTATAGATGAAGGGTAAAATCTGGGAGCAAAAATGAGTCAAATAGATGAGTGAGACAAACTTGTCTCTGAAGAAAAATATCTCATTTTGTTAGCTTTGGTTTAGGAGTTAGGGCATAAAGGTTTTGGGAGAAGATATCCATTTTTGGGTTGTATTTCTCCATCTTTTGTAGTTCCACTTGAATCAAGCAAAGGAGGAAAGGAAGAAGTGAAGTAAAGGAAGGCTAGTTGAAGTGTTCAAGAAATCAAGGTTAGGAAATTCCTCAACCTCCTTTCTTGTTACTTGTGTGTTAGGAAAAATATCCTAACTCTCCCTTTGTTTTGTTTTTTGTTAGTTGTGTTGTTGTTTTGGTTGCTTGACTCTAATGAAGAAGAACAATTTGTGTGAAAAAAATGTAAGTAGGGTTTTATGGGAGATCTTTGTCCAAATTTTCCACTAGACCCTATGTTCTTGTTTTTAGCCATTAACCAGCCCATGAGCCTCTCAGCCCCGAATGATTGAGTTTGTAAAGAAATTTAAGACACATAGATACATTTTCCTAGAAGAGACTGGGTCAATTTGTAGCAGCTAAATATACTCTAACGGTTTCGGACATGTTTAGGAGTATAATAAAAGTAAAAAGTATATTTATCAGAGATGGAATAAAGCAATAACTTGGAATTAATACAACGATTAAGAGGGTAAGTCTTAATTAAATTAGACTTGAGGAGCGTAATATAATAAGTGTATTATGTCAAAGTAGGATTTTGATAAATTGAATAGGAATAAAGCGAAAGGAGAGAGGACCAAAAGAGTAATAAAAAATGTATATATTATAATAAAATAAGGAAAGAAAATTGTGGGAGAAACAAGTGGCTTGAAGGAAGGAGGAAAGTTTCCTCCTTGGAAAGTGAAATAAAAGGGGATAAGATCGAATAAGGAGAAAGTAAAAAGAAATAACTCATTTTAAATTCTTAGAGAGAAAGGAAAAAACGGAAGAAGAAGAAAGAAAGAGAAAAGAAAAAAAGAAAGAAGGAAAAAGGAAAGAGAAGATCACAGGTATGGAACTGTGAATATTTGTATGAATACACATGTCTTGGGGTGTATGGAACTACTAAATTTGAATATGGATACATGTCTTGGGTTTGGAAACTCCCAATCTCATTTCTTGTTAGGATTAAGTTGAGAAGAGCTCTAGGATGTCCTAGATATGTGCTTTGCAGGAAGGTCTAGTTGCAAGTTGAACAAGAAAATTCCTATTTTGATCATATACGATGAATCCCGGACCTTGAGGCAGAAGTTTTAGATTAGAAGTAAAGAATCTGGAGTAAGTCCTTCTGATAAATTGTAGCCACATCAATTAACTTGATGTTAGGCTTTTACAATTTCTCGATTTGGACCTCTGTAGACTAAGTTATAGTCCTTTTACACAGAGTCCTTTAGCTAAATCTGAGTGGTGGGTCTTCAATTCGAGGTTATGGCGGGACATAGAATGGGTTTTGGGTCGGAAATAAAGGAATTTGGCGTAAGTCCATCAGTGAAATTGTAACCACATCAATAGACTTGATGTTGGAAGCACCGAATTTAACTAGTCGGACTCCGATAGACCAGTTATGGTCTTTTATACTGAGCAGTCAAATGGGTGCGAAATTAGACCATGGGGTCAAATCTTGTAGAATTAGGTAAGATTGCTGTAGAAGTCGTCGAGGTCTGTAGAACCGATCAGGTCCTGTAAATTAGATCCAAGTCTGTAGGGGTCGTCAGATCTGTAGAGATCGTCAGTCTTTGAAGGCTCGGCTCGTCGAGTCTGGCTTCGGCTCATCCGGGGGTTAGGCTACGCATGACCTCCAACTTCCCGGAAGGCCATATCTCTTAGTTTGAACTTCGATTTGGGTGTTCTTGGACTCTATGGAAAGCCCATTGAGTCAAGAATCATCCATATGCCTGAGGGGTATTAGATGTCAAGATAAAGGTGTAGACTGAGCTCGTCACTTCAGTACAGTTCGTCGATCCAAGATGAAGCTCGTCAAGGCCCGACTGCGCATGACCTCAACTTGGAAGGTCATATCTCTTTAGTTTGAACTCGATTTGGGTGTTGGACTCTTATAGAGAAGCCCATTGAGTCAGAATCCATCCATATGCCTGAGGGATTATTAGATGTCAGACCAAGGTGTTAGACTGAGCTCGTCATGATTTCCTTCGTCGGTCAAGTCGACTCGTTAAGGCCGACTGCGCGCGATATCCCAACCGGAAGGTCATATCTCCTTACCGTTTGAACTCCGATTTGGGTGTTCTTGGACTCTATGGAAGAAGCCCATTAGTCAGAATCCATCCTTATGCTGAGAGATTATTAGATGTCAAACCAAGGTGTTAGACTGAGCTCGTCGCCGGTGCAGCTCGTCAATTGGTCATTTCGTCAAGGCCAGGCTGGCGCGCGACCTCAACGGAAGGTCATATCTCCTTCGTTCGAACTTCCGTTTGGGTGTTCTTGGACTCTTATGAAGCCCATTGAGTCAAGAATACATTCATATACCTGAGGAAGATATTAGATGTCAGACTGAAGAGGTGTTAGACAGACTCGTCACTTGACTGTTTCATCAATTCAGTCGAACTCACGTCAAGGCCCACGACTGTCGTAGCCTCCGACGGAAGGTCGTATCTCCCTTCGTTTGAACTCCGATTTGGGTGTTCTTGGACTCTATGGAAAGCCCATTGAGTCAAGAATACATTGATATGCCTATGAGGAGTATAGAAGATGTTTTGGCAGGAGTGATAGACGCCAGTGCAGGTCGAGCTCAGCTCGTCGGTTAGTCCCGGCTCCGTCTGGGTTGACTATATGCATGACCTCAACTTGGGAAGGTCATATCTCCTTCGATCCGAACTCAGTCGAGGTGTTATTAGACTCTATGGAAAGCCCATTGAGTCAGAATACATCCCTGTATAATATGATAAAGTGGAACTCATATTAAGGTCGAAATAAGAAAAAGCAGTAGCAAGTGTGAGCAGAACTAATAACATAAGTAGATTTGATATGTAAGGAATATGAAGAAAAGAATAAAATGATGGATTCGGAGAAAGCAGTATAATTGTGTGAGCGCCTAAGACCGGATATTGGAATGACAAGACATATATGATCAGTGCTTGCACTCTGCTTAGTGCTACCGGGCTTTATCACGTGGCGGGCACGTACGCAGATGGTGCTGGCACGTATGTGTCGATTAACCTGCTTCACGCTAGTGTTCTACCAGCCGATAGATGAAGCGAGCCACGACTACATTACATCTGTCTTGTACCTTCTGGTATATATTGTCTTAGAGTCTCGTTCATTCATATCTCCGGTCCAAGCAAGCGGAATATTTATACGTGTGTATCTGAATAGAAAGGATAAAAGGTAATAGTTTGGACATGAAGAAGGGTACCTAAAAATTATTTAAGAAAGAAGTCTATGATTTACTACTCCTAGGAGATAGAAACGGTTTGATACAAAACACAAGTAAAACGATACAAGTATAGAAATGTATAGGTATATGTCATAAGATGAGTGTATAATAAGTACATGAAAGATATAGGTTAATAAGATATAAGATGTTAAGCAGGATAGACATAGGTACACCTGAATGATAAGCATATATGAATAGAATGAGTAAATGCATATGATAAAATATAGGAATATATGTATTATAGAAATATGATAATACATAATATGAAGCTACGAATACTAGGAAACGAATAGATTTAAAGGAAATGATGTATAAATTGCATAATGTAGTTTAAAAGCCTTGAGCCACTAAGGAATAGGTTTGTTCTACTTACTCATATTCTCGTTTCAAGTTTTTGCATGTTTGTTCTAAAGCATATATTGAATTGATTTAATTGATTTGAAAAAGTGATTGTAGTGAAATGTTTGCATAAATTGCATGATTATTGAAAATAAGCATTTATCTGACGTATATTATACTATGTTTTGCTACCAGTTTGACGTATATCAGAATGTAACCGTTTATATCGCGTGGAGATAGATTGGTATACCAATAAGTCAAATAAGCGATCTTGCGAACTATTGATGTGTGCCCTCGATCCATGACCCGCCCCGGGCGGTATCGGTAGTGTTCACTATTTGATTGTTATAACCGTTCGGCGGCCCGAGCGGGGCGTCTTTGTGTTATAAAACCGACTGTCTCTGCAAACGCGACCCGGAAGAACGTGTCGGTGGCTTTCGATATCCCTATATATCGAACATAAGTTAAATTAGATTAGAACATAGCCCAGTTCAATTTTACAATTGAATTAGTGCGGAAATGACCCGAATTTGTGAGCATAATTTAATTGATTTGAGATTCGCAAGAAATAATGATTATAGAAAATAGAAAGTGTATTTTGGGATGATCAATGAATTATGACTAATTGTATATAAAACAAGTATATGTATCGTATTTATATTGATCATCCATGTAATGATTTGAAAGGTTTTGAATTGATAAGTGCATAATGTGATATGATTATGTGAAAGCGGTACATGAAAATAGAGCATAACAAATGGTATATAGTATATAACCATGAAAGTAATATATACTTACCAGAATATATTGCATATAATAGGATATGTAATATGAACCATTAGAAAGATAATAGACCCAAATGATAAATTACTAGAATAAAAATATATGATATGAATATATGATAGACATACCTAAATGAATAGAGGGAACATGCTATGAACACATGATAGAAATGCATATGTGCTAAGAATGATAGAGATAAGTAAAAGATGACAAAGCACTAGAATACAGTAAAAGTATAGATAGGAGATATGTCGAGACCAGAGAACTTATGTGACATGTGATGTGTCATAAATATGATAAATGTATAAGTTGCTTAATACTGTATGTATAAGCTTGTGGTATCCTTATAGGTGATTGTCCCGTACTTATGTTATTAAAGTAAGAAACCTGGCAGAATTATTCAATCAGTGTAGAGTCTGGAAAGAAGACAAGGATGAAGACGGGACATCCCACGCCAGCTGAGAGCGGACGGTTCGAGAATAGGTGCTCATGCTTTAACCCGCATTCAGTGTTTAACAGAAAAAAAAATGCACATGTATAAGTAAGTGGGACTCGTATATGTATATAGATGTTGAGGGACACCACTCCAGTCATTAGTTCTTTTATATGTATGAAAATGTTTTGTTCTTAAATTGTTTGTATAACCACAGTGGTTAAGCTCACGAGAAAGAAACGAGTCAATGAGTCCCGATTATATAGTCTCGCGCGGTTTCGGTTCGGATCGCCATTCGAATTGAATCGGGGACGGGCGTGGCGAAATTTATCTAAGGCCACGAAATTGAGTTTTGAAGTTAGGTTGTTAGACAGGTCCCGAACTTGAGTAATTCCGGTTATTTGAATCATGAGTTTTGTTGATTCAAATAGTATGATTCAAATTTACGTACAAAACCGAACATATGGGAGAACAAATTTCATAGAAGGAAGTATAGCCAAATTTGGTCCCATTGTTGCAGGAAAATTCCATCAAAATAAAGGGAACAATTATGTCTGCGAGCATCTCCGAACAATCCGGATATTAAGACCATCTTGAGTTCTTTTCCAGTCCAGCTAAATTGAATAAAATTCTGTAAAACTGTACACCTGGGACAGTAACTTTCATGAAGAAAGTATGGTCAGAATTATGTCCCTATAGTTCGAAGAGTATGCACCAAACAGACATAATTGAATTAATTCTGAAATTGTCAAAGGAAGCTGAGTTCATAATTTTAGGGCATACCTCTAATTTAAAGAAAGGTTCAAATGACTTGATTTTGATCCATTGGAAACTTAAAGACATGAAATTTATTGTGTTGAAGAACACTTTGTGTCTAAAAAACCTGGTTTACTAGGTCGAAATTATGGTTGGAAATGAATTTCGTATGCATAAGGGAAATATAGTCTTAAGAATTGACCAAGAGTATAACATGAATATTGATGTTGTATAAATGCTCTGAAACACACACATATAATTGCAAACGCATGCTTAAGATCGGATAGTGAATGAAAAGGCACATCTGTTTAGTGTGACACTCTCGTTTGAATTAGCCGGCACTCTTTATTTAGTGCTACAACATACGTTGCGTGGTGCGGGACACGTTTTGTTTGATAACCCGGCACCTGTTAGTACTATCGCATGCCTTGGAAGGTATCTATTGTGTTGCGTCATACCATTGCATTGTACTGAATACATGCATGCGAGCATTTTAAATGATAAGTATACGAATATAGGAAACATAAGGAAAACACCATTATTATTCTGATGCTAAGATTATAATTAGGTTTTGTTCTCTAGTGTGCCTAGTTTTATGTTAAAGGATTTATGTTATGTACTCCTAGAGGAGATATGAATATACGTTATGTAGTTATTTTAAGTATCTGAATGGGAGACCTGCAGGGGGTGATTAAGTATGTATTATCCATTTTCACTAACCTAGAAACCCAGATGCAGTGTTTCATAGTTGTGGCGAAGGGAATTAGATGGGAGACATCCCACGACTTCTTGAAACCAAACCTGTGTTGGGTATCCCACCTTATATAGGTTTTTATTTTGTTTTTTGAAATGTAAATACAATAGTTTGTAATAGTGGAACATAAATACAAATAGTTAGACTTAGGCATATATGTTCAAGACAATTTAAACACCACTACAATGGTAGTTTTACAAGTTTTATGTCATTATGAATTTATGCTCAAAGTGGGCTCACTAATGACAGGAAATCAGCTTTATAAGTCTCAGTCCTGCGTAGCCTTACTTGACACGGTTGGGGGAAGGGGCGTTACAAGTGCTCACGGGCTTTCCAATCAAGGCCATGCTCTACAAACCCGACACGTCAGGGAGGCTTTTGAAGTGGGCAATAGAACTAAGCTAGTTTGACATAGAATATCAACTAGAGTATAGTGAGGCGGCTGGCAACTTTGTTAATGGAAAGATTAGAGGTGCATTACCAGGGAGTTGGAATCGAAAAATGGGTGCTGGCCCAAGGTGGAGGCATCGGAATAGTCCTAAGGACACTTAACGGGCCAGCTATTGCATATGGGCGCAATCAAATCGCAGCAAAGTAGTCTATGACGGTGAATGCGAAGCAATGATATTGGGGTGGGGTGGCGAAGAGTCTTTCAATTGACCATAGAGGCTTGGTCGTGACTCCACAGGTTGATGGCCTGGATTCTGGCGAGAGATGTGAGGTTAGAGCAGAAATGATGGAATAGTATCTACGGATAACCAAATCTTGCAATTCGGTTAAGCTGTCCAGTATAGAATCCGGATCCCGAAAATCCGATGGTAGGCTTTGTAGTAACGGCAACTAATGCATTGTGCACATTTTTAGCGTGGGCACGAGTGTTATAGACTAGTCATCTATCCTAGGTATGATAGTCATGGCCATAAACCAATAGGTTGAGTGGTCTTGGATGACCCCCATCACAGAGTATCTAAGGAATGGAGTTCTGCTTGAGAAACGAGCCGAGGTTGTTAAGGTGAAGGCCCGGCATAATGTACTCAATCATAGCGGTGTGTGTATCGCGGCTCCTTCTGGCGTGCCCGAGGTGCTTACCCATAGAGAGGGTCAAAGTGGGTGGTAAATAGTTCATTATAGGCGTGTGCAGGCCTTACGGATGAAAGTTGTTCCATCGAATTTGAACTCAGGGTTACTACTGGTGACAATGAAGGATGAGTCAAAGGCATTCATGCGTAAGTGTGATGTGTGCCAACGGTTTGGCAACGTCATCCATGTTCCAGCCGAGACACTCCACTCTATGACAACAGATGCAGCCAGTGCTCACCTTAAGTGAAGTATGAATATTCATGGGATCCTCACCTTTGGCCATTGGCTATCGGAAGTTTCATCTTGGTTTGTTATTAATTACTTCACCAAGTGGGGCGAGAAGTAGAGGCTGTGCATGAATCCGAGGCAAGCGCGACTCATTCGATTTATTTTAAAAAAAACATAGTGTGCGATTAGGGTTCCCTGTTGGCTGTCTCGAATAATGGCCACAGTTCATTGTAGGGCGTTCCCGGTAATTTTTGTATTGAATACGGAATCAGAATGTCTACTCATCACCTCGTACTGATCGATGGGTAGGCGGAGTGCGTGAGACAAAACAACGCTCCAGTATGAAGCGCGACAATGGCGAGAAAGGAAAGTGGGTGGGCCGAGTTGCGGGTGTGCTGGGCTACCGAGCAACTCCAAGGTAGCCTACTGGGAGTCTATGCACGCCCTAGCCTTTGGGGCCGAGGCGCGGATACCCATCGATGCGGTCTAGAACCGCCTTCGTGCATTGACCTGCTTGAACTTGCCTGATCCTTGGATGAGCTCGAGAGGAGAAAAGGGGCAGAATTAGCCTTTCGAATGGTTGGTACCGGTACGATCGCGCCGCTCGGAAGGTAGAGAAGCTCGTCAAGCACAAGGCATTGAAACTAGTAGGAAGGACCTTACGGTGTGTGCGAAGAGGATCTTTGGAAGTGCCTACATAATACCGATCCTTAGGGAGATGTAGAGCCTCGACCTAGAGCATGTATTTAAAAAGGTATTTCTAGTAGCATTTTGCGTTGTCTATGCGCCGATGCATGAAAATGGATGTGTATGAAAATGAATGAAAGGGTTTTTTTGCGAAGTCGCTCACGCTTTAAACTTTGATGTGAAAGCCTTGTACTTCGGGTTACCTCTTGAGATGGTCTCGTGGGGTGGGCTAGTACTCGGGCACAATGTCGGGTTACCTCCTTAAGATGGTCTCCATGAGATGAGCCTTGTAATCGGGCTACCTCCTTGAGATGGTCTATATGAGATGAGCTAGTCCTCGAACCTTCTGTAGAGGTCTCCATGAAAGAAGAGCATTCTTTCGGGCTACCATCTTGAGATGATCTCCCACTGAGATGAGCTAGTCCTCGAGCGACTCTAGCCCGGTGATTGTACTTAGTAACCTCTGAGTCTTCAAGTAGGCCTAGTGAACGGTCTCCATTGGGTGAGCCTGGTGAATGGTCTCCATTGGGTGAGCCAGCTACAAAGCATCCCAAAGGTGGGCCTAGTAGTCGGGCAGACTCATGGTCTTGTGGCATATTCCAGAAACCTGAACCTGAGGAAAGTCTGATACATTGAAAACACATAGGGATGAAATGAGAAATACTGGGACAAACCCCACGAAATTTGGTCATGGTACATTGAAAGGAGGGGTATATGAGCCTCCTTTAGGATAGTCTGACGGGACCATGATAGGCATAGTGGTCGGGATGTACAATACCCAGCTTCACACGAGGGCGAGGAGGAGGATTTGGGCTTCACTGCGTCGATTATTTCCCGGTGAGAATGGGACTCGGGCCCTCCGTCGATCGAAGTGTTGCCTCCTTTGGAGCAGCAGGCGAAGGAGGGCTCGTCATTTGGGCAAGGACTGGTGTTGTGGCGACTCGAGAGAAGGTCCGCCAGTCTTAGATCCATCACTGTAATGTTACCTTGTAGATGCCTTTCGTAGCCATGATAACCCAGTCGTATTGTTCATCGTATAATGTAAGCAGCTTGGACTAGTAGTCGGCCTGTAGCTCCGCAACCACGCTGTTTTTCTCGGCATCACAAAAAGCGTCCTTAGCTTTAAGCTACATGGTGTGCTCTTGCAGCAGGCATTGGATCTCAGCTCGATAGGACTCCACCTCTGCATGATGGATACTTAGCTACACATTGTTAGCATGCTTTAAGTTAGCCCGCATCCACCTCAGTGCGGGTAGGTGCCTAGTACGTCTGCGCTCTAGTAACCTGACAACCACGGTGAAGTTCAATCACCTCCCTTACCAGCGGGGGCTGCTTTGTCTTGTGCTGGAATATAGTTCCCAACCTGTTGTCGCATATGTGAAATTAAATTAAGTGTAGTGTTAATAAATGCGTCATAGTACCCAGCCACTCCCGAGGCCCCGAACGTGCTCATCTGCATAGCAAGTTCCATTTAGAAAAAGAAAGAGAAAGAGAGAAAATCAAGGAATAAGAAACAAGACCAGGAGTAAAGGGTTACCGCGGTCACCATTTGGAAGGGGGTTAACTCCCGCAGAAAGTCGAGAACCTTCTTGATCACTAGAGCCTCGAACCGGCGGCCAGAGTCGGAGACCACCTCCTTGCTCCGGGGTCCTAAAGTGGTTCCTCGGACATATGAGATATGCCATCAGGGCTTCACGAGGAAGGAGGGGATGGGAGTGCTTTGGGGAGAGGGTCTGGAGACCCGTACGACTTTCCTTTGCCTTTTCCAGGCCTGGCAGCTAGAGTGCGGTCGAGCCGTGACCTTCCTTGGCGTAATCCCTCTCGGGCGTTATCCTGGGCCCAGTAAGGTGGAAGGATGTGTTGGGATGGATCCTTCGATCCAGGGGGCCACCCGAGGAACCTCACTCGCCCTAAGGGCAGTCGAGGAGTCGGTCTGATGAAGATTCCCTCGACCTCTTTCGCCCCTCTTGGAGATTACGGCGGGGGGAGGCGGAATTGGAAAGTCGTCACTTACTACCATATCCTCGGCTCGCTCGAACTCACGAGTTTCAATCATAGTCGCGATGCGGGTGAAGCAAAGCTTGTTACAAGCTCATGCCCTGAGGGCGTTACTCGGGCCCCTAGAAAGTGTAAGCGAGGCCTTAGACGAGAAGACGAAATCCTCGGGCTCGATAAAAACTGCTAAGAGATTTATGGGAGACAACAAGAGTTTGAAATCCATTTTTGAGCTCGAGAGGCTGAGAACTCCGGCTAAGGCATTGAACTAGTTGGCACCCAACTCGTCCACCAGTTTTCCTCGGCCCCAGTACATTGTAAGCAAGGCACGTGTTAGAGCATGGGTAAAAGATGAGAACAGAAAGTGCATTAAGTAGGCATAGGGGCTTCGATCATGAGCACCGCGAAGGAGAGTTAGGGCTGGGAACTCCTGAGCATAGGATCCACGGCCTGGCTCTGGGCTCCCAAACACCGACATATTGCGAAACTGACATTCACTTGCGGGTGTTCGGCAAGTTCGTCACTAGGTGAAGTGGTTGGGCGTCGAGCATGGTAGTACCAGCTAAACGTGATGGCGAAGGAATAGGCAAAACAACCACCTCCTCGAAGCCAAACCTAAGGATTTGAACCTTTTTGTTCAATGCGCACCTCGAGAGAACCAGATGATGTTCCACATGAACATAAATGGGGTGGATGCGAATAATAAGGAGGTGAGTGAATGGCAGGGGAGAGGGAACCTCGGCCCTCGCTAATGAATTTCCAACTGGTGGATACGATTCGGTTACCCACTGACCATGTCCGTGCAAACTGCGAGGGGCCCCGGGGGCCGGGAGGAAGGCAGCCTTGGACAAGGGAAGAATACTTCCTCCAAAAGGCATATGCGCGAGGCTCTCTAACAAGCTTTACTTAGTGACAATATGATTGGGATCACACGAGGCACCACGGCAGGCGACGAAGAGGGTGGTTCCTCCTCTGACCATCGGTGGAACGTTTTCCATTGGCCATCCTGTGAGTTCCTCTGAGCCATTGCCGGAACGATACCTGGGAGGACAAGTGAGGAAATCATCAGGCCCAGACAAAAAAATAAAAACAAATAAAAAAATGGAAAGAAAGAAAAGAGTTAGGATTTTTTTAAACTTACCAAGTAAGATTTCTTTGATCCCATAGTGTAGACAGCGAACAGAGCGAGGGCAATAAAGAAAGAGAACCAGAGATTAGCAAATGTGAAGGCAGAATGACACGAAAAATCAAATGGAAGGAGAAAGGGGGGCTATTTGAAGCGAATAGTGCGGATCGGCTTGGTGAGGCGCATTTAATGATTTTGTCTTGAATGCGATAAATGAGGTGAATCAAGAACAACCCGGGTGTAGCGTGGGAATGTAATGATGTAGTAACACCACTAGAATTATACCTGGCAGGTTTTATAACATGTTTTGGGTATAATAAAGTACATGTATATTTTTGAAATAAAATATTACTAAAAATAAAATAAGCTTGAATTAATACAGAGTTAAGGAATGAAGTAGTAATTTACAATCAAATTCTAAGGGTCATAATCTATGAAGATTATATAATAAAGTGAAATGAATAAGTTGGAATTGGAATAAAGGAAAGAAAGGACCAAATAGCAAAAGTAAAAAAGTAAGCCAAAATTTGGATAAGCTAAACATGGCTTTAAGAGAAACTCATTTTTGGCTTTTAGGATGAAACAGAATTCAGTGAAAGAGAGAGAGAGAAAGAAGAAGAAGAAGAAAAGAAAAAGGAAGAAGAGAAGTTTCAAAAAAGCCAAGGTATGGAATACTATTATGATCTTGTTGGAACATCTCCTTTGTGATGTTGGAACCTATATCAGAATGCTTGTCTAAGTTGGGTTAGGAAAGCCACAACTCTTCATCAGTAATGTATTTGGTTGGTTTTTAAGTTAGTTTTGAAGTTTGTTTGAAATGGTTTTGTTTGGTTAAAAAATTTGATGAAAATAGCTCAAAACTTACCATTTGCATTCGGCTCGACACCCCTAGGCAGGTGTGAGGTGCATGCCTAGGCTGGACAGAGCTCGCCTGGAGGAACACCAAGCCTGGGCGAGACCCAAGCAAGGATTTTCTTAATCTTCTAGTCCTTTGAAGAATTAGATGTTTTAGCCTTGGCGTACACCGCTGAATCTTGTTTGGTTCCTCTCTTATGTAAATTATAACAATCTTCCATTAGACTAATGAGGATCCTAATAAGTGAATGAAAGAGTTTGTACAAGTATAAAAATTATATGAAAAAATGTTATATTACCTCGTCGTATTTGACGAGATTAGACCAAACATTGTTTCTTACCCTTGATGATAATGTGTTTAAATGAAGTGTTATCCCTTGGTTAAGGGATGAAAGATAAATAATGTAATGAGAAGGTATATAGAAAAACATATAAATGTCTATATATCTGAAATAAAGATGCATGCGGAAATGATAAGAAAATATCGCACATGATTATTGGATAACAATAGTTATTCGGGGATATGGATATATATTGTAAATGAAATAAAAGAAACAGATTGTCTGCTTAGAACCTAGTTGAGGGATAGATGGGCATGCCTATTAGGGAGAAAAGACTGCAACATTACTGATCAGTTGGCCTCGTTTGGGTCATTACAACGCCTTGGGACATATAAATGGTCATTATGCGTATAAGTGATAACGGCGTTTTTCGGGCCCTTATAGATGGTCATTGCCTCGTACAATGATAACAGTACCTTCAGGTCCTTATAGTTCATTGTCTCGTACAATGATTATAGCACGCCCGGTCGCATAGTTCGTATCGACACAGGTGTTGCGGCGTGAAGCTTGTAAGATAAATGACAAAAATATGCAAATGATGACATGTATGAGAAAGCCAACATTGTTATGTGATGAAATGTATACAGTGATAAGTATAATAAGAAAAAATGTAAATGAAATATGATATGAAATGAAACATGATAAGACGAATAAGTATGATATATGTAGAAGCATATTAATAAATGATATGTTCAAAACATGAATAAGCATGTGTATATGTAAATGAATGTTAAAGTTATATGCAGTTGTCTAAAGTGTGATGACCCTTATTAGAGGTCGTCCACATGTATTATTTTCCACTAAGTTATAAGCTTAGCACGGGTGTTTCATCCGTGTAGGTATAGGAGAAGCAAGAACTAAAACCCCGGACAATCCACATCAGCAACCGAGGCTAACACACTACGAGGTGCCCACTGTAGACCTTTTGGTCTATTTTTGTATATGTTTTGCTTTTGTAAGCAATGTAAAAATATGTATATATTGAACACTCCCATTTATGGAGTTTTGAATATATTTTGTAATCCGCTGTTACAGAATATATTTCAAGTTAAATGTTTAATAGTAGATGAATGAACAAGTTAATGGTATGGTAAAAAGTAAAAAGATAGTTACAAGTTAAGTGGTATCCGAGCACCGGAGTGTTAGGGCATCCTGTGAAGTTAGATGGTGAGGAACGACAAGTTAGTGGTATCAGAGCGCATGCAGGTGTTGGGGTGTGCCCGGGATTAGTGGTAAAAGGGCGTGAGCAATGATGGTGCACGGACTCGATGCAATTGCGCAACATGTTTGGGTAGACGTTTGCGGCGCCCAAAGTTTACAATCATTCCCAAACGATGCAAAGAAAACTGACCCAAGAATTTGATAAGATTGGATAAGTCTCAGGGTCCACGTGCAAGGAATAAGAAAGAAACCGAAGCCGCCTGCGATCTTGGCGGTAGAAAAACCAGGCCCCGACCCGGCTCGCGGTGATATTGGCTGGAGCTATGAGGCTTGGGCGGCGAAATAAAACATAATGATGGCATTGGCACCTTGGGCATCAAAGGACCCGGCTCGGATAGACACATGGGCGTAAGGGTAGGAGAAGCGCGCTTATGTTACGATCACACGGACAAGCATGCTTGAGGCGATTAATCATCTGATGAATCTGTAGATATCACCAGCCGTAAGAAGATGAAAGAGGCTCTTGCAAATGTGCAATTATGAGCGTTAAATTTATGCCCGCCGGCCCAGGGTTCAAGAGGGGTGAAAGGAAAAAGAGGAGGACACTTACATTTTATTATCCTGGCGTTATCTTTGACGTTGTTACTCTGTGGGGAAGTCAATTTCCTTTCCATCTACTAATACACATCGAAGATCTTTATGAGGAATCAATTTGTTGGCTAGTTGAGTTGTATGTAGTGGGAGTGCTCTAGTTCGTGCATGAAACTTCTCAAAGTTCAAGCAGGCCGACCTAGTTAAGTTTAGGTAATTTGTCGCTAATCTTAGACATGATCATAAAAAGAAAGGTTTGATCAACCCTATACCAAACTGGTTGAGAGCTTGAGTCGCTAGCTCTCTTGACGAGTCCAAAATATCTAAAAACTAGTTAGCAAAATAGAATCTTCAAGTTGTGATGTGATAGACGGGGTCTATTGATGATTTCGGTTTAGACCATGAACACTAGGCACATTGCATTGTATCATGCACTTTGCTTGGTTGTGTTTTCTATGATTAGGTGGTGCTTAATCCTGTGGCATTTGAAGTTGAAATTTTATTAACTTATTATGCAACTGATGCCCATCACTAAAAAGAGCATGGCATGACCCATCACTAAGAGCATGGCATTTGATTTAAAATTGTTAACTGTGTAACTGATCAAGCCCATCACTAAAAAGAGCATGGCATGGAAGCTTGGTCATCAACTCTCCTCTTTTGTCCTGTTGAGGCATTTTAACCCTTAAATTCCATCCAAAAGAAGCAAAAGGCAAAAAGAAGGGCTCAATAAAGAGTCATTGCTTGAAATATATAAGTAGATGTGTTTACACTTTACAGGATCATATACAGTAATATAGACTTATTTACATAATTACATTCACCAGTTGAAGCTGATGCGCTCCTGTGAGTTAGTCCATGGCCCAAAGAGAGCCTGAACCATCCCAAACACTAGTATCACAATCTTGCGCGATCCATGTTGGATAACCAAAAGCCGGGTCTAAATTACTACATTCTCCATGATATTTCATTTCACTCAAATCATTGGATAGCCACGACATCCATTCTGATAATCTGTTTTCATAGGGTGAAGTTATCAAAGCAGAGTTTGACAATGCAAGAGCATCAAAGGAATCATCTGTGGCTCCCAAAACATCCTCAACAGATCCACAGTCTTCGTAGTTGCTTTTCACTTTGATATCTTGTTGAGCATTATCTATTTCATTTGAAAGATTATCATATTGAGGGGACTTCTTATGTTATGAGAAAGTAGATGGAGTAAACTGATAGCAGAGGAATCCAAGTAACAGAACAAAATTGCAGCAAACCTTGTTCCTCAATTTCTATATTCTTCCTCAAATGAGTTCTCAGTAGTTCTTTATCTCATTATCAGTTCTTCTAGCAGCTTCTAGCAATCCAGGACCACATACTGAATTAGAATTAGAAAAATCCTCCTCAAAGTTTTGATAAAGAATCAGGGCCCCAGGCAACCACAAAGAGAAAGAACATTACTTGTTACCCCATCGTTTGTAAAGTCAAGTATGATTTTCTCTTCTTCATCGCTTGTTGACAGCGTTTAGATCAGGATGAAGATAGTTTAACCACCACAACCACAGCCTCTTTGCCACTCCTTTTGAACCTGCAAGCAGCAATGCTTCTTCCATGGGGAAAATCCTACTACATAGAACTCCAGAAGGCAGAGAGTACAACAGACATATTTTCTATTTATTCTTGTGAATCATACCTGATGCTCTTGCGATGAATCCCAGCGCCGTTCCCTAACGAATTGCTGAGGTAACAGTAGTCGTTCATCTTCCTCATGAAGCCAAGACCCTTTACTAAATTTTCCCCTTACCCATGGCTGCTTTTCCCACTGAGCTCAACTGGGTTTACCCTTCTTATATAAGTAAGACATGGTGGCAAGGGCAGGAAAAGAGGAAAAGTGAGTGACCAGAAAATATTACATGGCCATGATAGGTGGATAACACCAGCTAGCCTTGTGGGAACTCCACCATTGGATTATATAACTTGATCTTCATCCATGGATTATTCTATTGTTATTTCTCAGTTGGATTAGGTTCTTCCACCTTCTGGTTTATTTTCTAGAGGGTTGTTCTTTTTCTTTGCATAACAACAATAACAACTGGTATTACGGTTCAGATAGGTTTATCGGCTGCCAATTACAGAAGGTGGCAAAATAGTATTAATTAAAGTAGATGATTCGGGCAGAGAGCGAAAGGATAGGGATAAAGAGTTTTGGAAGGTAGCAGCAGACTGGTGATGTCTAACATTGAATCTCAATAATCTAATCCTAAATCTTCTTCAGTATTTGTTTATACATGAAAGAACAAGCACGATTAATGGTTGTGCTAGACACCTACAAATGCTGTCCATTGGGGTGAAATTTGCCACTACCATTCAACAATTAAAATGCTTTTTTAGGGAGCTTGCATTTTAATCATGATCTCAATGCAGTTCAAGTCAGTAGACTATGCCATTATCCTCGCATCTTCAGGTTTGACAGACTCCGTTTTCCTTTTCAATATATATTTTTCTAAAAGGTTTTGCATTTACTCAACAACCCAATCAAGGAGGGAATCATAAGTTTAAGTTTTTATATAGACTGGACCAAATGTTTCCCCCATTGTTATAAGATCAAAGTGTTCTTTTCCAAATGCTCTTGGAGTCTTCCATAGGAAACAAGTTCAATCCATTGGTTTACAGGTAGGCAGTAGTGTTACATAGAAAAATACAAGCAATCAGTCTGAAATTTCGCCAGTAAATCCATAAAATAGAGGATTTATTTTATGTGAAAGAGAGATTTGGGATAAAAGGGCCTCCTTTCTCCTATCAACATAAATAACTCCTAGCTCATGACCTAGAGCTAGATTTAAAGCAGGAGCATAAAACGTCGAGAATGACCAGCTCTAAGGCTAATCAAGCTTCACTGAACTGCAAGTTCAAAAGCTAGGATCATCCATACATGGCTGGCAAGCTGCCTGCTTCTGGCCACCCTTCTTTACTTGACAAAACCTTAAAATTGCTAACGGTCTATAAAGATTTGTTCATTGAATCAACAGCTGAATCCATGAACTGCATACAGAAAAAAATTACAAAACATCCTATTAGACAGAAACTCAAAACAAAAGCAGATTTTCAGGTTTGTAATGTACTTACAGAACATATACCAAACAAAAAACTAAATTTAATTAAATTAAAATTGACTTAATCAACACTTGATCAACTTAGTAGCATAAAGTGAAGATTATTGACGTTATTTGTAAAATTATTTTCTTCACTTATTCTCTTAGCTGCCGTAAAATATATTAGAAATTGGAATTTCAGTCTCAAGAATTTTGAAAAGATATACAATAGCAAGTCAAACCAAACAAAACTATTAGGAAAAAATTGTTTCCAAAGGTAGCAACAACAGTAAAAGAAGAAACCAGACTATCATTACAAGGGATGATAAACCAAGCGTCCCTCATATTACTAAATTGCATAGCATTTATTCTGTATTTCACAAAATCAAATGCAAAGTTGTATTTTTATTTGACATCATTTCTCCAGAAAAGAATTATAAACAAATTTGAGAATAGAAAAAAAACTAATCACTGAAGGTTCATATCCACCTTAAGAGAATCTATTATTTATTCCCCATAAACTAAGTGACATATAAGTTTGGTCTGAATATTATATATCACAAAATCTAAAGCATATAAAATATATTTTCATTCCAGAAAATTCCTTGTGGAAGATGATTAAAAATCAAATTGAAACTAGAACAAAAGAATCTATCATGATAAACAAAGAGATATTCACTTCAGAGATTGTATATTCATCCTCCATGAATCTAGATAGAACTTTTATACAATGAATATATGTGATCAAGCAGATAGACTATAGAAAGAGATATTTTTCCTTTGAGAACATTCCTCTAACAAAAGGATTCATAGAACTTTTTTTTTTTTTGATAGATAAAAGGATTCATAAAACTTGGAAACTAGGATTTTACCTTCCCAAGCAACTTAAGCTCTCGTCCAACTGGTTCCATAAATTTCATGTCAATATGGATAGGCCAAACCTGTGCATAACAAGAAATCAAAAATTTGATATCCACGATTAATACGGTCAAGAGTAATACTACAAAAATTACAAGTCCCAGCAATCTCCATGACAACTATAATGTGCAAAAGTAACTAGATAAAATTGATAAAGATAAAGGTTTGCCAAGTCCCAGATTCAACAAAAATTTGTGAAACCTTTTTACTTATGAGAACAAAATTTTTATAAAATTGTTAAATGTCTTCCATTTCTTACTACCATTTCCTTGTAGGTAAATGCTTTTCTTACTACCATATATATCAGAAATCACAACATACTAGTCAAATTGCATCACCTGGAATTTGAGAGCAAGTAAGTACACATGGTTTCCAAAAGAAACAATATTGGGTACTTAGCTGTATATTACTTCCTAAGGGAGTTTTCAATGGAGAATTATCTAGTCAGAGTCATGAAAATTGAGTGTGGGCTTTATTGATAGAAAACCTGATAGTTGTGAATCTGAATGAAAAATAATGCAATGTTGAATATCATAAAATTGGAAAATTTAAGCATTATACAATTCTGAGAAAATGCAAAAAAATGAAAACTTAAATTAAATGTCTTCCACATTGAACAACTTAACATGTTTAGCTCTATTCTATGATACCAAAACAGAAAGAATAAGGTTTATAATGTCATATTTATGTACCAAAAAAGGGTGATACCAGGATATCAACTGTGCTGCAGCATAAAAAGGCTTTCTAAACAGCAGAACTCATTCTGAAGAATACTGGCAGTAAAAAAAAGAGACTCCAAGAAAATAAAACAAGAGTAGAGGAGCCAAAAGAAAGTTCAAATAAAAAAATGCTATATTGAAT
The DNA here is from genome assembly GCA_016808115.1 of Tetrastigma voinierianum. Lineage (NCBI taxonomy): Eukaryota > Viridiplantae > Streptophyta > Magnoliopsida > Vitales > Vitaceae > Tetrastigma > Tetrastigma voinierianum. The sequence continues at coordinate 118,455 of JAEQBH010008103.1, forward strand.
AAATTTAATTATCTGATGAAGATTCAAAAGAAGGTAGTATGTTTGTACCTCTTTCATGTATGGAGTTGTGTGTGCTTTACTTCTAGGTTTCTAATCAAGCTCTTGTTGCAATAAAAAAAAAGAAAACAAAAAAAAAATTACAAAGGTTTTTGAAAACTTAAAATAAAATAGAATTGTTATCTGAAAACATATTTTAATTATTTTCACTTGTTCTTCAAGGGAAAGTTTGAAAAAACAATCCTTCAAGCATGAGAATAGTAAAAATAAAGCACATTATAGATAAAGTTGCTTTTAACAAATATTTGAAACATAAACATCATAAATTTATGTTTCCATCAAACATCAAAAGACTATTTTCGAGAACTATTCTCAAAGAAAACTGTTTATGAAGGTATTTCCAAACAGACTCTTATTAGATGCATGTTAAATCTATTGCAAATAAATAAATCTAGGTTTCCATCTTTATACTATATGATCTTAGAAGTATATTACATGATAATAATAAAAACAAAAAACTTCTCATCAGTTTGAATAGATCATTACAAACCAATCATTTGGATAACATGTTCCTGTGTGCTACAGCTTCATATTAGTAAAATTACCTAATTTCATATTCTCCTTTCCAGTTTCACTCACATATCATGAATTACAGCCTCTTTTCTCTAAGTGGAATTTTGCTACCTATCTTTTTGTGTTTAAGCTCATCTTTCAATTCTCTAAAAATTTATTTTCCTTCTTAATTCACAGTAAAGTCCTTCTTTGCTTGTTTTTTGCATCATGTTCTGGATGTGTCTGAACAATAGAGCTCAGAAAAGAAAATTCACATGATTCAAGAATCTTTCTTGAGCTTATTCTGCTCCCATGCTTTTACCCAATCATGTGATAATAATAACCCAATCACCGATGTTTTGGGGCAATACACACAATAGCAACTCCTTTAACTTAGTTTGAAAGAGGTAGCATATTGATAAATGGTTTTTTTCAAGGAAATTCAAAGATTTTATTACTAAGGAAGAGTTTTAAAAAAAGCGATCCACAAAATGAGAAAAAATAAGGTATTTCTAGTTTCGTTGCTACTATATTACTTTTTATCTTGAACCTGGTGATTGTATGAAAGTTCATTCCTATTATTTTCAATTACAAAAACAAGTTTTCCCATATCACAAGTCTCCTTGACATACTCTCCTGTAGTTAAAGACCAAGTAGCTTACCACATTGAAATTGAGTTCACTACACAAGATTTTACCTTAATTTTATAAATCTCTGTCTTTCCTAGTCTCTGCCTTATTTTTAAACAAAATAAAAACCATTTTATAGATCTGAGGGCATCCAAGTGAAACTACACTCTGTTCATCTTCTTTTTGTTCTTTTAAAATGGTTGCATTTTGTGAACCAACAACTAGAAATCATTCAACTCGATCCCAGAGTAAATATCACTAGTTATTGTCTGTTTTAGATTAAATCACATCAATTCCTTTCCCCTTGGCACCAATGATTCTTTTTCATAATATAAAGTAGGAGAAATTTATTCAAACAACTGGATATTATCTTTATATAAATGCATGAAAATGGGGATGCTACAAATCGCCAGTTCGACATACATATTAAATTTTTATATCCTCTTTTCAAGGTTTTATTTGTTCTGCTTAGAGATTTCAGAAAATACCACCAATTAATCTCAAGCCAAAACTGACCTGAAATGTCATGATGGTAGAAGCCCCGATAAGTATTACAAGAGGAAAAAAGGAATTTGATTGTTGAAATAAACAGTGTTTTTCTCCCACCAAGCCCTACATGACTCATGGCTGGGGATGCAACCAGGACATTAAACTGAACTACACCATCATTATCAATGCCTGGTAAACAAAAATCAAGCATTTAGCAAAGTTTTTATTAATTTAGAAAATTATTGGCATCATATGCAACTACAGAGTTCATCAAACTTAATCTGGCTACTAACAAGAGTGTTACAATGGTCAAGGGGCACTACTAATATCTAACCAAGGAAGAATCAAAATATGGAATATTGAAACAAACCACAAAAATTAAAATAACCCATTTAGATATTTTTAATATGTGTAAATTCAACGCGACAACCAGAAAGCTCAGACAGTAGGTTACCTCCGGCTCTCTATTCACTAGGAAGAAAGGCAAACCTTTGAGCTCAGCTGATGCAAAAAGGAAGGACGTACCTTGAGACAACCAATCTAATCGAGGTAACCTGTCCAGGAACAAATGCAATGAAAATCAGGACCTGCTCACTTCCACGATGTTCCGTTGCCAATCCATCCTATCAGTTCGGGTGCGCACCAAATTTCAAATTTAGCCAGAACGAATGCTAAAACATTAAAACCAGTGATGAATGAATAAAACAAATAAAAGAAGGATAAAAGAAAGTAGAAACCTTCATGATTGAAACATATCAGGAAGAAGGGGGTTTGGGAGACGTGAAGAAGAGGGGAATAATGGATTTTGGGGATGGGTTTTACGGAAGATGCCCGCCATGGGACATCCTTCTGAAGTGCGACACCCCCGCCTCTTTTCGACATGCGTGACTGAGATTGATTGATATGGGGATATATATGTATTTGTTTGCGATACACAGTATTTATGAAGAAGAAGAAGAAGGTGATTGGATTGGATTGGATTGGAATCGAGAGGGAGAGGAATATGGCAACTGTATAGGATATCTCGATGAATATATTTGGGGAGAGAATTATCATAAGTCTGTTAAGAGGGTTTAGGTCTTTTATTGCCAAGAGTAAGAGATAAGCCTGCCCCCCGCCACACCTCTCCCCCCGCTCCATTGGGTATAGCCTATGGGTGCGGTTTTCATCATCCCAACTTCCCCACCACTAATTTCAAATCCAATACATCTCTGTGTTTTCCTTTTTCCAGTTATTTCTTAATTCTCAGAAGCTAACCACGTTTTATAATTTCTTTTCAAAAATAAAAATAAAAATAAAAATAAAAATAAAAACAGGTGTTATAATTTTATTTCTAAGTTTTTTAAATAAATAAGCCATGCTGTAATGTTTTATGTAATAAATAACATAAATTATTATAAACAATTATTTTCCAGGATGAATAGGCAAATATGATGAGTGAGAGTTATGACTTATGAGTGTTGAGTACACTAAAGAACACCTGTTTGGAGACACACATTATTTATCCAAGGACATCGTCATGAAATAATTATTATCATGAAGAACACTGTCAAAAACCTAGGAAACGTTTTCTTAATTTGTTTTTAATTGTGTCACGTGATGCCTTAGGTCTTTCAGTGGGCACGTGGGAGTAGCTGGCTTTTGGGGGTGGGGGCCAGGGGGGAAGAATTGCTCTCCCCTGGTTTGGGGATATTATTTAAAGAAAGAGGAGAGGTCTTTTAGTTTTAGCCTTTAGGGCAGGGAGGAATTGGGGTTTATTTTTTGTAAGAGAGGGGCTGTGCCCTGTACGCCTGTGGCCCTGTACCACACCAACCACTCACAATTTCTCATTACACTCTGATACTACATTGCTCACTTGGTATCCTGATATCTTCAGTGAGTAGGACCAAAAATGATATTTAATGAATAATAAAGAATAAAGAAGGTTGAAAAAAAAAATTATAGAATATAGACTGAGGGAAAAAAATTAACACAATAGCACCCAAAATGACATAAGTTTGAAAGGGCATTCTCCATTCTCCATCTACCCATCTTTTTTTCTTTTTCTTTTGTGGTGATTGCATTCAAATTTCCACTAAAAAAATCTGTTAAAATAATCCTATCCTCTTCCTTTCCACTGCTCCTTGCTTCTGCCAGTCTCTTCCATGTCAATTCTCGTTGCTCTTCCAACTCTCTCGCCCTGGCCTCCGTTTCTTCGTGCTGCTTCTGACATTCTTCAAACAACTCGAAATCCATTTCCAAGAACATTTTCCGAACATTAATGGTCAGACCATGGACTGCCTGGTTCCAATGAGACCGTATGTTCTTTTCCAATGGCTCAAATATGATTGGGAGAATCACATTGCGATTCTGGGCATTAAGCTCTAGTAAATGAGGTCACATTTTCCACAAGAACAAGTTCTTTCAGCTAACCTGGAATGCAAATTTGGCTAAGTAAAAAACTATTGATAGGGATATCTAACCCGCTGGAATCCAATCACAAAACAACTACAAAATTTTAATACCAAAAGATTTCAACATAAACGGGGTACTATACGTTTATTCTATCTTGAAGAAACAGTTCCACATGTGGAGCCACAAATCTTCTCCCTTGCTTTTAACACAAGAACTCACATGCTATTTAATAAATAAGAAACTAATGAAGAGAATAAGACAAACTGATCACTGTTTGAATCACTTAAAGGCCTTAGAGGATTTCTGGGATCATTAACTTAAAGAACACTGGGGATTACTTAAGATAATGCCTGAAGTTAAACCGGATATCCTCTAGTGGATATCCAAGCTGAAGAACTTGTATAATATCATTTTATTCTCAAAAAAAGTTACTAAAGAACTTGTATAATATCATTTTATTCTCATGAATCCACCGCCTCATTGATCTGCTTCATCAAACCAAATACCATTTTTTCATGACAGTTTCCAGAAATTCTTCTATAGACAAAGAACGGACATACTTGAATATGTTACCTAAAGTACAACTTCCACTAAGACTATAATATCAGGATATTCTATTCAATTAAAAATCATATCATAGTGCATTCTTATCAAAATGGAGACATAATATCCCAAGATATATATATATATATATATATATATATATATATATAGATATATAAATATAAATATATATTATGGGTATTTTTAGAATCATGAATATTATTAGTAGAAAGATATGATATTCTAACATATACAAATTCTAATCTTATCCTATCCCATCCAATTATCCAAATGTAGCCTAGAAATTTAAGGTGTTAGGTAAAGTATTAAAAATGAGGTAAAGCCTTAACACCCTGCTACACATGCAACATTATCTTGCTTGAGTGTTGACCAATGAAAGGAGAATGCAGGTTCAAATATGATCCCAAAAAAGACAAGTTTTGATGTCATGTTCAGCTACCAATGATTCAAAAGTTTTAAACAACATTCATACAGGGAATATATACAAGGAAAAGAAAATGCTATGAAAATATAAAAATAGATTTTAAAATTATAAATTCAGCTTCTATACACTTCTTTAAACTTGCTTCATTTGTTTTCTTATTCTATATAAAAATTAAATAATTTAAAAATGGATCGGTTTATAAACTATTTTCCACTTCAAAGTAAATATAAGAAAATCCTTTTGTACCAACATTTTCCTTCTTACTTTACTAGAACCAACCATTTCTAACAATTAGGTGGACTAATGGTAAATAATAATTTACATAAAAAGGAAGCGAAAATTTTTCCTCGAAAAATCAACCAATATATTTTTTGTCATGATAGACATACTTTACTAGAACCAGCCATTTCCTAACAATTAGGTGGACTTAAGGTGGTGTATTAACAATTTTACATAAAAAGGAAGCCGAAAGAAATTCTGTACTCAAAATCAAGCTAACTATGTTTTTGTGTGATGACAGGGCCTTAAAGCAAAATTAAAGTGGGATGAAGGCAAAGGAGATAATAAAAGGTGGCAATAGGCAGTAGGCTTGATTATCCATAAGAAAGGATTAGTGACTAATAAACATAACCATAATACAGATGGTTAAACGATATTTATTTGAGGAGTTTGGATGATGTGATTTTGAAGGAGAATTTCGGTGGAGTTCTAAAGTGCAATGATAGCGACAACCATGGATTACGAAGCGGGATTATTGAAACCAAGAAAACAACTAGTTCACGATATTTGAAAGGCTCATTTTAACACCTGACTAGAAAAATTAGCTGGTAAAATAGAGAATGTTGAGGTGGGTTTCAAAGGAAAAGAAGAAGATATCAATCAATAAATTAGCAGAAAGTAAAGTAGCATTTTCTTAGACAAAAAAATTGCTTCAAAAGTTGATTGCCAAAAAAAATTTGTCATCCCTTATTTATTATTAAGTGATTTAGTCAAAAGTGAAAAAGAAAGGTTACAAGAAACATGCATTCAAGCAGTGCTCAAATCAAGCATTATTTCCCAGGCAGCTCAGGGCACTTGAGGCACAAAGTCTCCCTAGAGACTAGAGGCGGCAAAAAACTCAAGGCTCATGCTTGGTGGAAGGGAGACACAACCTAGAGCATATATTTGACTTCTAAATAATGTGGTTGGACATGCAAACATTCATACATAGCCATATCACCAAATATAAACTAAAAGTGTAATCCAAGTAACAAAAATATATCAAAATCCCAACCATTTTCAAAACATCAAACAAAACATAATCTAACCATATAAAATTTCAATGTGAAGTCAGGAAATTTAAGGAACATTAGTGTTAAAAAATATTCAGTTTTGAAGAACCACGATCACTTTGCCATCTTCAGTTTTAAAAAATATAGCCAAGATTAGTATTAAAAAAATGGAAAAAGAAAAAAAAGCCAAGAAACTGACACAGTGCACTTTCAGGGCGTTTGCACCTCTCCAACAAATGGAGCACATTAGCAAGCAAGGGACCACGTTTAGGTTGGCACTGTGGCTGGGACGTAAGCACACTGAAGGCATGCATAACAGCCATACACGTCTATTGTTTACCAAGCTTACTGTGTGAATAAAGATAATGACAAGAAAGAATTTTCTGCAACCTAAGTTCTAGGATTTTTTTTGAGTCAGTTAACACAAATTACCGAAATACTATCCTTTTCTTATATTGTGTGTGTGTTGTATTTATGCTCTCAGCTCATAAGTTGCTTGGACACTTTAGCAACTGTAAGATACCAACATTTCTGTGATTCACTGATCCTCACAACACCAATAAAGTTTTCAATGGCTGCCTGCAAGTCTCATAACCAATATTTATTGAATTTGCTTTAAGGCTCATTCTGAATCTAGATTAACTAGAATATGGGATGGAATAATGAACTTTTCAAAAACCTCCACTTGCATTAGACACATTCACAAAGCAGATAAAATTAAATAATACAAAATTTCCACTCTGTGAGAATAGATAAAACATGAAAGCATTATGTTTCAAATTTAAAAAAATTTCTCTGACAAGCATATGATTTGTAGTTTAAATTGTGCATCATTGGCACATACACGAAATAATTACTAAACCATAAATAAAGATTAAGAATATAAAATTTATGAATCTAAAATGAGCCCTAACCAATCAATGCGCCCTTTGTTGATAGAGAAGAGAAGCAGAAAATGGATTAATACTTGCAACTCCATTTCTTGTACACCACACAATTAAGGCATTATCCTCCACAAAAACTATTTTGCTTTTCTTAGAGACATTTATTTACAAAAATGTAAATGCTGGATTAAAAAGACTTGAGAGTAAGGGTTTTTGCTCCCCACAAATTACAAAGCATGCACTAGAATAAGAGAAATATAACATAAATAGCAAATTCTGGCACCCTTGTCACAGAAGACACCTTTGTATTCTCATGTAAGGCGACAGGGAATAAGGCATGGCAGGAGATGAAAGATGCCTCAGGCTACCACTAATTGACGGAGAATGCTCTAGAGATTTCCAGATAATATTCATTTGAAAACATAAAGGAATCCAAAGAAAATAATTAAATATACAACAAAAGTGAAGGAAAGAATGCTAAGCACATGGTAGAATGGAAAGAAGTAATACTTAGCGGTAAATCAAATCTAAATTACAGAACCTAAAGTAAAAATGCACTCATAAAAGAAAACTACATAATAAAGTCATCATTAATGTTCAATTTAAACAAACAGAAAAGCAATGCTCAATTAAGGAATTTTGTAATATTCCCTGCAAATAGTGAAATTAGTAACAAATGTCAGTGCAATAATCTATATATAAGCAATTTCATGTCCAGAAAGTTTATGCCAAGCAATCTATGCTTCGCAATTTCAAGGCATAAACCTCCTTTCCTGCCAATAATCTAGATTTTCAAATTTACTCTTATGACAATCACACCTAATCATATAATTCAGCACCATAAAGGTAGTTAAAAGCTGCATAAATGTCGAAGGAACTCCAAAATTTAAGGCACTTTACAAAACCTGAGAATGAGAGCTATTCAGGCACGTCCTATCTGTCTGAAAAAGAGGAACCATGCAGCATTGAAATTCAGCAGACATGTTGCCTCCAAAACTTCTTCCTATTTCCCAAGGAAAAGAAGTTCCTTCACATTACAATTAATGATAGGTAATATTTTAGCAAACCCTAATAACCGTATCTGCTAACATGATCTCAACAAATTGAATGATGCAGTAAGACAGCTGCTGATGATACAATGCAAGTGCCTTGGAAGCATGCAATGGTATAAGAGCCAGAACAACATGCCTCCTCTTTCATGGGCAACATAAATTATTGTATACTCCCAAGAATCTCCAGAAGCTCAGCAATGCCACTGTGCCGTTCTATCTCGTAGATAAACCGATAAAATATATTATTAATGGCCTTTCTGATAAAAGGCCGGTGCACCATGAATTTTCCATATATGCGATGTAATATGGTTTTCTGTCTCCCATAACTCTGCGCCAGGTCATCATTATTGAACAAATCAAGCTAGTTTCAGAATAAATGAATGATCAATATACCCGCTTGGCAATCTTTGTGTCAGTGTCCGATGACACAACATACCGTAAAAAGCACAGCTCATACACCGCAGATGAAGATGAGGCCACAATGGATCTGCAAGGCTCTTCTTCCATTTCACCATTTCTACACCGGTATTTTCGGAGATGGAGGCAAGCATCGAAAATATTTACAGAAATCATCCTAATCATCTCTTCTTGGTTGTTCTCTGTAATTTTCCCAGAACCAGATTGTATAAAGTCAATAAGCTCCAATAGGGTCTGCCTCTTAATTTCCTTTTCTCGCGCGGATTTCATAGTGTCCGTGAAATCAAATTGAAAACAGCAAATATGTAATTTCTAAGAAACAAAAGTTGTCAGTGCGACACAGCAACATCCCGAAACTGAGGAAGAGGGATCTAATGGCTGAAGGCAGAGCCGTTGAATCAATAACAGCCCCACCGGGCAGTGGCGCCGAATTGACCACTGATGTAGCTGGTGCAGTTCGAGACGCATGGTTTACAAGCACATTCGACGACGACACAACACCGGAATTGAGATTCCCTGTTGGCCCAAGTCCATACAATCCCGAATCCATAGCATCGGCCTTGGACGAAACCGACCGCCATGTTCATAATTTTGTTAAGCATCCCAATCATTAAACCTAAACCTAAAACCATGAACAACGGAATACATGTAAATCATGAATAAGCAACACAATGAACGGTGATACATGTAAAAGCCGACCATGAAATCAACAGAAAACCTAGATTCCCATTGATCACAATACCTTCACATTGTTTTTCAATAAAATCAAAAGAAAACAGATCTGGGAGGCGAATCAGGGAAGATAGGTACCGTAATCACAATCTGAATTCAAGATGTTTTCAGGCGTTCATATGTTGCACAAGCAAGCATGGTGGTAGCATGTGGCCGGGAACACGAGGAAGTGATTAGCAGAGTGATTTCATTTCTGCAATCAGAAGAGGAGTTGGAAGAAAATCAGTGAAGAGAGTAGAGGAGGTAGGGGAGAAAATGAGAATGCATGATTGCAGAAAACGCTCTTTTAATGACAATTTATGGATCATAATTCAAAAACATATATCACACTCTCGCGCTTGTTCGTCGTACACGTGGCTTATCATCAAACTATGGAATGGAATGCAATCGACACGTCAGTCATGAGTGTACATCCTCAAATGAAAGACATGTTTAAATTATATCATATTCAAATTAATTATCATTCGAATTCAAGTAAATTGAAAAAAATGATAAAATTCTATTATATAATACATTACATCCTTAAAGCTCGAATTTAAAACCTTTAATTAAATTAGAAAAAATCTCTTCTATTTATTATTTATTCTATGATTAACATTGCATTTATAATATATATGATTATATTTTGCCTATAAAAAATACAAAAACTATATCTTAAAATCATTGTTTTTCCTTTAACATAGGCTACCTTTTCAAATTTCAAGTGCCTTTTTATTCGTCCGGGGGTCATTATTATCTCATCTCTCTCAATCCTAGTCAATTTTTAAATTGAATGAGTATATAAATATATTATCAGACAGCGGGAAGATGGTCAATTGTAACAATACATTCTGTTTAACACATGGTTGGTAAAAAGTTTTGTTTTTACATTCCACATGCTTACGAACCTGAATATAGAAAAATTATGGGCAAACAAAATATAGCATGATGAACCACTCAATTGTTGTCCATTTGTCTTTTATCTTCTCATGTGTAAAAAACAAATGAATTTTTATTTATTTTTTTTCTTTGGGGGGAGGTGGGGAGGAAGGTGAGCTAACGTCAAAGGGGAAGGAGGAATTGGGTTAAGAGGTTTGGGGAGTTTAAGCAAGAAAGTAGGCAGTTTGGAGTGTTTCCCATTAATAAAATCTTAATAATGAATTTATGATATGATGATGCCCTTAATATCTAATATTTAATTGTTGGGGAGGGGGGCCCAAGATTTGTAATCCGATTGGGTGAGACTATGAAATTGAAATGTCTGGTGTTGAAGGGATAAGGCCAACGACTCATTATAAATCAGTTTAATGTACTAGGTGAAAGTTAGTTCAATTTGGAAGCACAAAATGCTAAACTCCCACCGCAGCTTCACCACGTCATGAGAAGATCGTTTTGGTACACACAATCCAGTCATAACAGTCGTCTATAAGCTGAGCTTTCTTGCATCTTGAGCTGATGATGATGATGCTGCTGCTGCTGCTGCGGATCACGGGGTTGTTTGATGTTGCCTTACTTTTCATATTTATTGCCTTCCATATTCTTGTTAGGCACTTAGTACTCCTCCACCAAGTCTTTCTTAACCCAAGTCATGTCATTATTTTAATAATTTTATTTGCCAAAGTTTGGCATAATAATAGGATAACTTTTAAAATAAAATAAAAATAAAAATTTATTCCCTTGCTCCTTCTCTTTTGTTCTTATAGGACTTTGCACTGGAATCTTCGATCATCATTGAAAAATCCAAAAATATTATCTATGGGGGAATTAAGCAATTGTTTAGAAGGCAATACTTGTGCTCACGTAACCTTTTCCATCGCTTTATCATATAACTGAATCTTAAAGGTATAAAAATATTAGGATGTTGAATACAAATATAAAAAAAAAAGCTAGTAAACTTTCTTTTATTTTTTAATAAATTTTTCTGTTTATTACGAGATATGAAGCTTTTGGATAACATGAGAGATGGTAGTTTGACTATTACTGGCGATATGGCATATAAGAAGAATCCGAGATTGGATATGATTTTATTGTATCATTTCCCACCCTGACCTCCTTTGGCAATAGTGTGGGAATTTGAAAAGGGTTCGTTTCACGCACAAATAAGCCAAGCATCATTTACACGACAAAAGGGAGATGAAATGAGAGATCCATCTCCCCCATTGGCCATTGCCATCATCCCAACCATCTTTTTTCATTCATACTGAAAAATGGGATGATAGCATGTTGTCTAACTGGAAACTAACTATTAGTATAAAGCATGATTCACATTGTTACTACTTTACATGATTTGGACTTTGAGTAAAGGCATCTTATCAAGTATTCCCAGTCTAGTCCCAGCAAGCAAAAGCATGATTTATGGAATGGGCCACAAGGCCCATCTACTCTGTCGTCAAGTATCTGCCTGCTGTGGTACCCTCAACTCAATCAAGCCTGCAGCTCCACACAAAGATTGGCCTCGGTCCAGGGGCCTGGCCATAAATTGGACCAAACCCATCATAGCCTGATTATTTCGGTGCCCATGCCCATGGCCCAGTATTTTTGGAATTAATTATTTTGAGATGCTCATCAAAAAATCGAAAATTCAGAATTCAGATCCAAGTCGTGGGATTCGGGAAATCAGGTCGGAAAAATGTGGTTTAAGAGAGCTTTTCAACGAGATTAAGGGTTCGGTTTGGTTCAGTTCATAGTTGATGTTGGTACCTGGTTCAGCAGATAGCTAATAGCTGATAATAATTTAGTGCTTGATAAAGTAATTAATTATAAATATCTAATTGGTTAGTTTAATTTTATGAATATGATAGAATGACATAAAAATGGTATACATATACATAGAAAATGCAAAATTTAAAAGAAAAAATGAATGGATTTACCTCACGCTGTAAAGTTTTATTTATGATTGATTTTTTTTAAATGAATTTCCAAGTGATTGATTTGATTCATAATTTTAATATATTTTATAAAATGTGATAGATAATAATTATTATTATTTTTCTATTTAGCAATCATTTGGTTTTATCAAATGAGTAATGACACATGATTGCATATGAAATTGTAAAAGAATATTTATTATGAATAAATATTTGGACCTTGATATTTATTTCACTAATTCTATTAAAATAATATTTATTTTATTTCATCCATTAGTAAAAAAATATATTAATGATAAAATAAAAAAATACTTGCATTAGTATTTTAACTAATAATAAAATTAACAAATTTGAATTACCATAATAATGCCCTAAAATATCTCATAATCTTTAATATTCCTTAAATTTAAATTTGTTATAAATATTGGATTTTTGAATGGCCATGTGGCTCGGTGGTTCTGATATCAGTTGAACACATAATGACTGGAGTGGTTCTGATATGCGTTCGTTGATATGTAATTTTGACTTTACCAGTATTAATGTATCGTTTATGTAAAAACTTTTGGCGTTATGTAGCGCATCTGTCTGAAACCAAATCAACTATGAAAATAGATAATAATTTATAAATTCTCTATTTGTCTGTTGACTATTCTCATTACTTTTGATTTGTGTTATAATACGATACTTGCTCTGTGCATTAGCCACAATGTTTTCTTATGAAAAAAATCATTTCAATTTATCATATATAGTGTTTACCAAAAATGTAAAATTTCATCTCGGTTTATTGCTTGACATTTATTAAAACTATCTATCTTGGGTCCTAGATCTTTGAGATGATTCATTACAAATGTTGGAAGCGGTGAAAGGAAATCAAGGTCCTATTTTGGGGTGTTAACAATTTTCTTGACCTGCATCTCATGGGGATCTTAAAATTAGTATTTAGTATAAAAGATCTTATCTTATTTTTATAATTACAGATTGAAGAAGATTGACAATAAAGGCGCAGATTTTCAAGCTATTCATACATTGGATTACTTATATGAGTTCTGAGACTTTTCAAAAAGCAGATTGTGAATATATTTCTATTTATTTAATGGCTCTAGGTTGGCTTTGCGGGAGAAAATATCTGAGAGAAAGAGACATTCTTGAAGAAAAAACGTTTACAACGTTTATAGATATTGCTCTGCAGTGACAATATCAGTAGTAGATTTACAGAATAAACCTATAATTAATATCTTGTGTCTTCTAGTAGGCCTGAACCAATGTGAGCTGCGATGAAAATCATGGTCCGTCCCAGGATACGACATTGAAGTGAATGCAATATCATCCCAGGTGGGACGTGGGCGGGCGTGTTGATGTGGTGATAGGCGGAATTCACGGCATATATGATTCTTCTTCTTGCTCCCGAGAAAGAAAAGCGCAGTTTCACCACCCAAAAAATTGGGAATAATGGCTTGAAACGAAAATGGAGAAAGTGCGAAAAATCGAGCTCCTCAAGACATGTATGAGTAATGGTATGGAAGGACATTTGGTCTCGTACGTCGTGCGACCAAACAACGCATATATTAGATCTATAATATCAAGCATCATTGAGAAAATGAAAGAAAATAGAAATGAATTTCACGGACTGACTAATGGAGATATGGGCGCATCTCGTATTTTGATAATGATTTAACTTTATAGGTCAGTGAGAATTTCGATTATTTAATAGATGATGTAAATACTTATTATTAAATAAGTATATATATTTTATTTTGATTATATCTTATTTTGATGTAATTTATTTTGGTGTGTTTTAAATGTAATTTTTGTATTTTCTCTAAATATAGTATTCTTGAATTTGAGATGAATGAAGGCGATGTATGTGCTGTGATTAGCAATAATACAATATTAGAAAGAATATATTTCTTCAATTTAATAATAACAATAACAACACCGGTGTTAGTACAATGTAAGTGCATGGAATTTAATTTGAGAAGGCTCTGGAAGGAAAGCGGCATAATCTTCTTAAGATGGAGCAGGATTTAAATATAAATGATGCGTATATTACAGCAAATCAGGAAGAAATTCTTTGAGTTTTAAAGATATCTGCGAAATGAATATATATATCGAAACTATGAATGAAGGTAATAAAGAATGTTTATATATTACTACATAATTTACGGAAAAGATTGTTGTAGAAAGCTCTTAGCATTACTCTGCAAGATTTATGTCGTACAGGCGCGTAGTCTATTTAGATCAAATGTTATGTCGTGAACGAAGTTCAACGACCGAAGATTTTTAATCTTTTGGCAGCGGCTACGAATCATCCTGGATCTTCAATGATCTGACCAGATATAGAACACTCAAATGGGCGTAATTAAAAGAGCCAGGAAGATTAACTTTCGTGACTTTCTTGTGAAGCTTGTTACGCGGGGGTAAGGATTATTGTCGAGCCATCTATTAATAAAATCATGTAAGGTCATCGGTCTTTTTTAGAAAGAATACATGGGGATATATGTGGACTATTCATCACGCCCATGGACCTTTCGTTATTTTATGGTCTAATAGATGCCTCCAGGCTAGATGGTCGCATGTGTGTGTTTAAACTGCACCTTGTGATGTTGCCTTTGCCGGGCTCGCGCAAATAATTGAAATTAAAATGGCATTTTTCGAGACTATCGATTAAGACCATTAGACTTGATAATCTTTGGTGAATTTACGTCCCGAGCTTTCACGAATAATTTTGTATGTGTTGGGATAAATGTTGAACGATGCATTTGCTGCGTGTTCGCACCCGAAATGGTTTAAGCGAATCATTGATTAAGCGTCTTTGATTAATAATTTGAAGTAATTGATGAAACGAATTACGGCATCTACATGGGGACATGCTGGCGTATGCATCTTTGAGTCTAATAAGTGCAGGGCCAACATCTTCTGCTTAGTACTCCGCGCTACTGACTTGTACCAGTGCGACGAGTATTTCTGTTTGCGGGTACGGTTGTGCGATGCATGTACCAGTACTTTCTGTAGCCTTGAGATGGAGTGCGGCGTAGAATTGGGATTTATGTAGGTTTTGATTAAGTAGGTATCATAAAAATATTTGGAACATAGCAGAAATGTTTTAGAGCACGATTCTTGTGCCATTTAATGGCAGTGTTACGATTAGGGAAAAAATCGATCCCGGAAAAGGAACGACATGAGATCACTTGGAATGCATCTACATTATCTCATCTTGATCTAGCGTACTAATCAATGTGAGCCCCGGAAGTTCAAATGATGGGTCACGTTGCAAATCTTGCAAATCGATTCTGAGATGCATTTGTTGATACCAAGAAAGTGACAAAGTCACATGTCACATTATGATGTTAAAGCCTGGGTTGATGATGCCTCTGAAGGACAAAAAAGCATTTGATTAAAAACACGGCTTTCGGGCGTGGAGACCCGTGGGTCAAAGGCCTGGTGTGAAACCTAGCCCCGAAGAGGTACATGTGCACGAAAATAATGAGATCTCAATAGGATTGTATTACTTACAAGGGGTGAAAAATGGGATAGAAATAATTTTTGATGTGAATAATATTTTGCTTTCCAAGTGGCCTTAGACATCATACAAGAATGATGATCGAGCCGTAAAATACGAATGAATGTAGACGAAGAGAGTAGTTGGCTAAATGGAGAGGCAATGCGGCGAATTACATTCATTGATAAAAGCGAATGTTTTTGGACTGTAGTCGAACACGCAAATATAAAACCTGGTAGAACAGATGAATTGTTGTCACGAAGCGCGATGAGAATAATGATATCATAAGGTATAAGGCACGATTAGTAGCACAAGGTTTCTCCACAGACCTGGCATTGACTGTAGAAACATATTCACTGTCATGGGCGCAATCATTTCGCTTTTGATAGGATTTAGCGATGCTCGGAAGAACTTGATATCGTCTCATGGATGTTATCCTTTGCATATTTATATGGATCCATAGATAGTGATATACACATATAGAAAATATCCACGAAAGTTTATTTGCACGAAGCGATTAGTAAAACCTAAATGACATGTTATCAATTAAGCTACAAAGATCTTTGTATGGATTAAAGCAATCCGGACGCATGTGGTACAATCGTCTTAGTGACTATTTAATGAAAGAAAGGTATGTGAATAACTACATGTCCATGCGTTTTCATTAAATCGAAAGCCAGGATTTGCAATTATTTAACATTTTATGTTGATGATTTAAATCTTGTTGGAGCTCTGAAGAGCTCACAAGCGTGAATATTTAAAGAAAATTTGAAATGAAAGATCTTGGAAAAGCCTAAAATTTTGCATCGGCACAAGATCGAGCATTTTCCAAATGGAGTGTTGGTTCATCCGTCAGCTTATTAAGAAAATCTTGGAAGCGTTTTAATATGGATAAGCACATCATTAAGCTCACTATAGTTTGTTAGATCACTTGATGTGAAAAATGACCTATTTCGTCCTTGTGAGGTGAGAATTACTTAGTCTGAAGTGCATATCTTAGTGTCATTGGTGCATATGTATCTTGCTAATTGTGCAGACCGGATATTGCTTTTTCACTGCATTAATTTATTGGCAGGAGTGGGATTAAGAGCTCCAATAAGACATTGGAAGGTATCGACATATATTGCGTTATCTCGAAGCGGAACTACGAGATGGGCTTATTCTATTCAAAATAAGTGAAGAAAAAGCACTACGGATATGCGAGATACGAGGATATCTTTCGAATCATATAAGGCTGAATCCTGAACCGGGTATGTTTTAACTACGATGGAGCTGCTATCTCTGTGGAATCTGTCAAGCGAGACAATGGTAGGTACATCATCAATCATTAAATTCTTTTGATTACAAGTAAGTGCTGATTACATATAATAGATAGTGATGTAGTATTAAAGAGTCATGTGGGCTCTCCTCACATCCCAAGACACAAACCAACAATATTATTTAGCGAAGACAATCTTTATAAATTCTTTGCCAAATCAAAGGAGGTTACATCAAGGAGATAGAACCAAACACATTTCACCAAAATTTTCTATACATGAGCTTGGAAGAATGAGTGAAATTGATGATGTCCGACAAATACGTCAGTGATAATCAGTGATCTATTCATGAGCATTACCGACTAGCGTTCGAAATTAATTTACAAGGTTGGAATGCGAAAAGTAAAGGATGTGCGACATGAGGGGAGCATGTGAAAAATTAGTATCTTTGCGCTCTTTTCGCCGTCGGGTTTTATCACTTTGGGTTTTTTTCTTGAGTTTTAACGAGCGATCCCAATAAAGTTTATTCTGCATGTTATCTGGTCATTCGAAATTATATTTATAAATATTAGTTTGGAGCAATATAATGACTCGATGGTTACAATATCAATTCATTGTGTATGAACACTGACTTTACATTATTAATGTATCGTTTATGTAAAGGCTTTTGGCGTTACGCTATAAGCCTATAAATAGGCTTAATCAACATGAAATAGATATGCGTAAAGGCTATACGAATTATAACATACCAACCTTGGCTTCTCTGTTCTTTGCAGTTTTATAAAATTTTAAAATAAATTATCGAGATAAAAAGATTTTTGTTAATAAAATCACATTGTTTACATCTATAGTTTAATAAGTAATGAGAGATAAGAGTTGTCCTCAAGCCTAACTCAGTTAATTAAAGCATTAACATTAAAATGATTGAACATGGAAAGGGAAGATGTTCGAGTCTTTATGAAATTGTTTATTACATTATATTAAAAACTTATTAGTTTTAAAAAAATAATAATAATGAGAGCTATTTAAAATAATAAAATATATATTTTTTTTTTAATTTTTCAAGAGAATGAACTGTCTTGATAAACCATTATAATTAGCTGTTACTCCTCCAAGGTGGTCATCCAAGCATGCCCTAAACTAATTTACACAAATGAGGACACTGATACGACTTTTGCTAAAACTGTATTGGCACACGTCTTTTGCACATGACCAATTATATGACCAATTCTACCAAAAATTTGGCATCGTTCAATTTGAAAAATATATTTTCCAAGGATCTGAAGAAGATTTGCCTGATTCATTAATTACAAAACCAACCATTTCTGAGTATGTTTTACAGCCGCAACAACGACAAAATAAATGCAACACCCTATAAACAGTGGCGATGTTAAGCTCCATTAATTCATCTTGGTTGGTTTCACTTCTTCTTCTTTTTCCTAACCCACCAACCATCTTATTAATATAAACACGAAATTTATGGCAGCTTTATGTTTGTCTGGTAATTTTTGTGGGAGATTAGAAACACCTTCTGCTGTGACTTGTGAGAGAACACAATCAATGATGCTATTTTATTTTTATGATCAAGATTAAAATCATGGGGTTCAACTATAAAAAGTTTGTTCGCATATGCGAACGAGTTTTATACCTATAGATTTAATTTTATTTCTTGAGATCTGAGTATGTTCGAACAAAATTTTAATCTACATGATATCTTATGTCTGAGAAAACTCGTATCCAAAGAAATAAAATTGAATCTAACGGTGTAAAACTCGTTCGCATATGTGAATGAACTTATATATTTGGCTTGCACAAATGTAAACTCACAGTTGTTTTTTATATGGGAAGAAGACGATTTGGAGCACATTTGGTTCGTCTTTTCCAGCTTGTACTTGAAATCGTTTTTTTAAAAATTGGTTTTATTTTGAAAATGGAGGAGAGGCGAAAGAAGCACAAGAACAGTTTTCTGTTCTAAAAAACATGAACAATAGATAAAGCCTTTAGAGATTCCCGAATAAGAAGAATAATTTTAAGGAACAATGGTGCTTTTATGTTTTTCAAAAATGTTTTGATAACAAAAAGCCAAACTCGGTCGATATCCTTTAAAATTATTCTTGTTTTCTTAATTCAATCTTTTTTTAATTTTATGTTTTTGGTGTTTTTTTTTAAACAAGAATAAAATTGGAATCAAACGGTGTTATCTATGTTTTTCTTTAAAAGAAAATTAGTTTTCAAAAACCATAACCAAACATACCCTTGATTACCGAAAATATTAATATATAGAAGTAACTCCACATCACAGTATCCTTGTGCAGAAGCCCGGTTCAAGGTCTTGATTGTCATTTCGTACCTCCCAAGTTGAAGGTTACAACCCTTCAACTCTGTAGTAGTTTAAATCAGTTACCACACTTTTATTAGGAGTAAGCTGGAACATTCTAATATCACAAATTCCAAAATTCCATATGAACAACAAATTTCTAAATCTCAACCTTCAAATATGAACTAACATAAAAGTCCAAAAATAATTATCCTTATACTTTTAAACCAACTTTGAACGACTAAATAATTCAATGGAACATAACTCACTTCCTAACACAAGTCCATAATGGATTCCAAATAAAAGTCTCAGCAAAAAATCCTCAAAAAAAAAAACAATGAGTTCCTGCGGCCTAGCGTGCTCTTATTTAGAGCCCAGAAATGCGAAAAATTAGTCAATCATAATGATGAACTTAAAGTCCAATAAGATGTTCCTGAATCAAATATTTTCAGCTTAATTGCAAAAATGGGAGATCTCATCATTTATAATTTCCATACATTTTCTTTGACAAAGTATTCAAATCCTCAAACCAAGTAATTCCATTTAAGTACAAACATTTTCATATCAATTTCCATCAAACATCCAAATCGTAGAATTTTCTTTCTGCGGTTATCAGATATCAAAATGATGTCTACGATGTGGGACTTTAAATGATTTAAGATTAAGCTATTATATCCCCGTTGGCGTAGTGGTATTATGTATTATATCCCAGTTGACGTAGTAGGATATTTTCAACTATTATATCCCATTAATGAGATCATATTTTATCAACTATTGTATCATGTTGACGGGGCCAGATTTTTGTCAACTATTATATGGCCAAACTAATCAGAGTTAAAACATAATTTCATAAATTGCATTCATAAAACATAACATCTCCTCAATTTCCTCCATAATCAAAACACCATGTATTTCACACAAAACATAATTGATCCATATTTTAAACAAATACAGTGCAAATATTTTCAAATTATACATATAAAATATATATATATATATATATTTAAGCTTCATTAATTTTTCTCTTATTTCAAAGTAAACTGAGTCCTAAAATCACTATAAAATATCTAACTAAGAGTCTATTTCATCTAAAATGAATAATAAAAAAAAAACAATTAAAATACAAATACATTTTTGTTAAGTTGTTTTTTCTATTATACTACTATTATTAATAATATTATTGTTATCATTTTCATTTATCTCTCAATACCTTTTTTTTTTTAAGACATTCCATAATTAAGATTTCAAGTATACATTCATTTTGTCTTTTCACAATACTGATTAAATATTATTTTGGTTTTTTAAAAGCTCGTGTCATAATAAAAAAAAAAAACCATATTTTTTGCCTTTTTCTATATTATAAGTCTCGTTCACTGTACTAAACTTACAAATGGTAACAAAACCTACATCTTTATTTTATTTTTTATTTTTTTATACCTAACTATTCTCACCTTTGACTTTTCAAAACCATATGTAATACAAATACACAAATCTCCTCTTATAGATGTTCATCTCTTAGTAGCATATGGTGGCCCCTACCATCTTTTTCTCTCATTTTTTTTTCTTTTTTCTTTTTTCTTTTGTTTTTATCTCTATTTTTCTTTTCAATTTGATAGGTGTCCCCTACCACATTTCTCTCTCTCTTTTTATTTTTATTATTTTTTATTTTTATGCTGATCCTTACCATTTATTCTCTCTTTTTTTTTTTCCAAGCTTTCATCTTCCTCAAAGATGATGTATACTGATTTTTTTTTTAAATTAATATAAAAAAAAATCTTTTAAGGTTGACCCAAACCTAAAGAAACCAAGCAAAAGAATTCTAGAAAAAAAAAATCAAGATCTTATCTTGTGTCTTCTTCAATCTTAAATCCCAAATTTTAAGTTTTCCCAAAATTTTTACGGACAAGAAAACTATTCAAAATAAAATAAAATAATTTTATTTTTTTAAAATTTAAAATGAAATCTATAAGAAAACCCACGTTAAAAACCATTTTTCAAACCTTGGATTATTGAATTCCACGATCTTATAAAAAAACAAAAAAAAAAACGAAGATCCTATGAATAAAATATATTTTATTATTATATAGGACTTCTCTAAAGAATTTACAAAACTACCCTCATAAAAATTTCCTTGTTTACTTTTTGTTTTTTGGTCAGGGATATTACACATCACATGGTGATGATAGCATTGGAGCAGTAATGGTGGGGGTTGAAGAGAGAAGGGATCAGTGAATGAAATGAAACGAAATATATACAGATATAGAGGATTGATTAACAGAGGTGATTGCATTGCATTGCATTGCGTCAACCGAAAAGATGACAGCTGTGAAAGGAGTGACACATTTACGCCTACACTTGGGAGGTTGGGTCTACAAACAAAAAGAGATGTGCAGGAACCAAAGATGAGGTCAGCCACTGCATCACCTTCTCAACAATTTTGTGGGGATCACCTATCATGAGACATGCGACTGATTTGCTTCTCATTGTCCTGTAATTGAACTACTGGTGAATGATATTGGGGCGGAGTCTGCGGTGGAGCTGGAGATGATCATCTTGAAACAAGTGAAAGTGGGAGGTTCAATGTTTGTGTGTGACTATGTGTTGGCATAGTATGACAGAGAAGGGGTCCTTGTTTTCGAATAAATAAAGCACTTCCACTCGCGAATGACTTTCAAAATCATTGAGAAGGGCATCAGACATCTGTTTTTGTTTTTTGTTCAGAAGCAGGACCAATGTTGTCAACATCCACAAATACCTTTTAATTTTACTATTTGACAGTTTTGTTGTTTCTGAATTCAGCGTGTGGACATCACCGTTTTCAGGGGCCCCAACGCGGTCCATCTTCTTGCAGGCTTGCCAGCTGAAAATTGTGGTCACAGATGATTCTGGATTTCCGTGTCACTTATTGCAAAGTGGGTGGAGTGAGGCAATAACAGTAAACAGACTGGATAGAATAGAACTTAGAAGCCCCCTCCAATTGAAGCAGCCCAGTACGTAGAGAAGTTACACAAGTAAAGTAGTACTGTTGTTAAACTTTTGGGTACTACTACTACAATGGCAGAAAAATAGAAAAATAGAAAAACAGAAAATTATTAGTTAAAATATTACTACCACACAGACAACAAATTAAGCAACAAGTGCTTGACCCAGTAAATCGATCGAGTTTCACACTAATCAGCTTGCTGTTTGTGTTGGCCGGTTCTTGGATTCTGTTTCTCCGGCGGAAGTCATGTTGATCTCAGATTTATTGGCTTCTTCTCTGAACTTCTTGTAGATATCACCTTGGTAAAACTTTTAGTCCGTAGCGCAAAATGAAGGAAATAATGGACCCAAAAGAGTGCATTACTGTGATTATGATAAAAGACAGTTTGTAACACGCAGCATAGTGCATGTCAAGTCCTCCCCGGAAACCCTCCTAACACCTGAAGCTTCCAGTTGCTTCAAAGCCTCCTTGTCGTAGAGATGCCCTGCTACTCTAACGTTGAGATATAAGACCCGACCGGACTTGCCACGGCTCCGAGATTGTACAATGTGGAGTAGTATTTGAGGCCGAATATCTCCGATATGATGGCGAACATGAGTGGCCATTGGGCTCCGAAGCAGAAGCCGAGAATCATGGATGCGAAGTAGAGAGAGTTGGGGACGGCGAAGGCGATGAGAAGATGGCCGACGCAGGAGAAAAGAAGAACAAAAGTTAGCATCAGCGGACGGGGTACTTTGTATCTTGTCAAGAATATTTCGGAAGCAAAGCCGGAAGCGACACGACCGAGATAATTCCATATGCTGACGGGGATACGAAGGTGGTGGTGCTGTGGTCGTGTAGCCCAGCGAACTTCCGATCTGGCAAATTGTCAATCACCCAGTTAGCGTTCCTCAGGCTCCACACGTGGTGGCTATGAACAAAATTAACATGTCTATGCTGAACAGTGCTTGTAGAATGGTGTAGTCTTCCCCTCTGTCTGGCGGCTTGAACATGGTTTTAAAACAAGAAACTGATTTCTCTGCGGTTTCCGGAGCTGCAGTGGGTGGTGGAAGCTGCTCCGCCGACACTGTCGGTGGTGCTTGATCAACCACCGGTGGAATTTCGGTAATTACGTTCACCTGGGCGGCGTCCAAGGTTCGTTTCTTGCTCCTCCAGATGTTGAATTCCTCTCTGATGACTACAGCAAGCGGGAGAAAGAGAAGGATAGTGACAACGGCGGCGCTTGCTGAGTACTCGACCCTGGAGAAGGTAAAGCTTGTTTGTGTGATGATTATGGCCGCAGAAATCCAGCTAGGCCGAGAGTATGTAGAAGATCATAAAACCTTGAGCTCGTTTGCTTGCCGAACGACCTTCCAAGATCCTAACTGTCGAAGAAAAACAAAGGGAGACAGCCGCCGGAAGCCAAGCAATGAGAAGAATAAACTTTGGAGTCATCTCCATATAAAGCTCGGTAGATTTATTGTGATATTAGCACCACTCAGACCGACAAATCCCTTCAGAAGGCCCAAAACAACGCCCTGCTTTCAGGAAGTTCTTGACACAAGTAACCAACGCGCCGGTATTGGCGAATGATTGGGAATTAGCGCCGATGCAGATGTAGAGACACATCTGCCATAACTGGGGTTTGGGAATGCGGTAGGTGACGGCGAGCCAGATCATGAAATACCCAAAAAAGTTCATGACAGCGCCGATAATGAGAACCACCCATGGCGGCGTGACCTCGTTGATGAGGCCCGACAACACCCCAACGTTGCCGCCCAGGTCTTTGAAGAAGCCGAGCAAATTAAGGGTGGTCTGATCATAACCCAGAGATGTTTTGATGTCATTGGAGAATAGACTGAACATGTAAGTTGCACCGGAGACAGACAGGATCAGTAGGGAAGCAAAGACCATGAACCATCTCCCCACAAGCACTTACTGACAATCTCATCGTCTCTCTCTCCACCACCACCACCACCCACTGAACAAGCCATCCCATGCTTTCTATCCACGGCCGTCTGTTGACAACTATGTATGAAGTATGAAATGATCCGATGCTTTGATGATTCTAGGGGTTCATAATGGGGCTCATATTTATAGTACACAGAGATGTGAGATAGCAGCTTACAAACGTGTGAATTAGGCACGAGTTTCATCTTGACTTGATTGGAGTAGTCAAATGGGCGGTTCCATGGTTGGGTAGAGAGATTCCAAAAAATTACAACAAATTTTGCAGCCGCGTGCTGTGATCATGACACTGACACTCACAGAGCACTAATAATTGGCAATTGTAACTATATATAACCTATATACTTTTATATTTGATAAACAAAGGTACTCCATTGAACTGATATCTGATTGATTTCTGTTGTCGCTCCTGACTCGCTCTTGGGTGGCACATGTTCATTTTTCATAACATATTTAACCATACATGCCAAAACACTCTACATGGTTATAATGGTGTTACAGGCTATGTCAATTATTTTGTCTTATGTTAATCTCACATTGATTAAAAGTGGGTTTTGCTTTTACCCTTAAGGGTTTTTTCCTCTTTGTATTATTCACATATTTCCCTTTTGGTATTCTGAGTAGTTGTAATATTATTCAAATTGCCTGTGTGTTTATTTTTTGATCCAATTTATTAGGAAATTTGATTTTTGACTCAAAGTTTGTAATTTTCTTGGATTAGTGGAATTCGCAGATGGCCTTGGGGATGTAGATATTTATACCAAACCTAATTAAATTCTTGTGTTATGTTTCCTTTTTTACCTTTAGTATTTTACTTGTTGCATTTATTTGATGTGTTGATATAACAATTGGTATCAAAACTTTAGGTTCTTATGAAGTTATAAGTGATGCATTGGTTCTTGACGTAAGCTAATCTTCTTTAAAAATTCTTGAGCGATTGATAGTTGAAATTTATTCAAGTGAAGTTATAAGCATGTTTTATGGTTGCGGCATAGCTTGATTTTATCGAAATTTGTCTTAGTAATATGATTGAAATCCCAGTTCAGAAACTTCATTGTTTAAAATGTCAGATGCAGGAGATTGGTATTTTTACACAATTTGGACCAATCCAGCCTTTCCTGGGAACTTTTGTTCTGTCTAAGGAGACTGATCTAAGTGGGACTGTGGTGGTCAATTCAATCTTTCATAGAACATCCTAGTATTTGCAAGCGCGATTTGTGTGAGAAGATGGCATAATGCGGGTTAAAAGCGGCGATCACAAATGCTTGGATGTTGAAAAATTTGATAATCATAATGATTTGAAACATGGCATAATGATATGAAGGATGCCACATATGCTAGATTTGATCTAGTTTTTGAAAGAAACAAGACCAGATGATACTTGCAGTGATTGTAGAGAACAAATTAAAACTTATGGGTTGATTCGTTCTTGTATGGCTAAAGAGTAGATGTATACGTTTCTACAAGAGACGTTTGCCTGTAGTTTGTGGAAGGTGATGAAAAATAAATATATGAAGAAAAGCAATGAGAATCGGTTGTACCTGTTGAAGAGATTATTTCATATCTAGTTAAAATCAGGTATGAGCATTAGTTCCCATATTGATGAGTTTAATAAATTAATTGCTAATTTATTAAACTTCAATGAGAACTTCAAAGATGAAAGTAAGGCTAAGTTATTGATTGGTTCTCTTCTTGATGAGTTAGACCATTTTTGTATTACCCTTATACATGGGAAGGATAAACTGTCTTTTGAAGAAGCTTGTTTTGCGTTGTTGAATTATGAAATTTGGAAGAAAGATTAAAAAGAACATTGGGATGAGTCAGTGGAAGCATTAAAAGTGAGGAGATGTAGTCAAAAATGAGAAATGGGGAAAAATGGGAAATGTGAGATCAAAGAAGTAAACTGGAAAAGATGAGTGTGTTTTTGTCATGAGAAAATTATTGGAAGAAGAATTATCTAAGTTGAAAAAAAGAAAGATAAAAGCGAAGACTAATATTTTTTATGCACATTGTCATTGAGCATAGGGGTGATTCTAGTGATTTTGGGTTTTGTTTAGTTTGGTCATTATTATTATTTGGTTTTGATGAATGGATTTTGGATATAGGTTGTGCTTATATGTTCACTTAAGGAATGGTTCTTCAATTTTGAAGAAGTTGATGGTGGAGTTGTTTATATGGGTAGTGGTGATATTAGTTTTATCAGCGGGATGTGTTTAATGCGGATTGAGGAATCATGATGGATAACTTAGAGTTCTAACCGGATGTTTGGTGTGTACTGAAGTTGAAAAGAATCTCATCTTGCAGGACCTGAGTCCTCAAAGACCTTATCATTGATTATTTGAGATGGAGTTCTAAAAGTTATTTCAGACGCTCTTTTGGTTATGAAAAGCACAAGAAGAAATAACTTGTGTTCTTTATTATGGTGGTCTGATATTTAGGTAATTGACGAGTTTTGGTAGTGTTGAATTCGAAATTACTAATTCTAAGGCATAGGCGTTTGGGAGTATCTGGTGAAGAGCTTTACTCATTGTGGTGAATCGGAACATTGAAGATTACAAGATACGTAAGATGGAATTTTGTGATCTGTGTTAGGAAAGCAGGGAGAGTTAAGAGTGGTATAAGTATTTCATATTACCAAGGTATTTCTTGACTATGTTCACTGGATCATGGGGGACCTGCCAACCTTAGAGAGGAGGTATATGGGAGCGAGAAACTACTTTGTTACTTTTGTTGATGACTTTTCGAAGAACTTGAGTGTATGTTATGAAAGTAAAATTCGTGTATTTAATTTTTCATTAAATGAAAAATATGAGGTTGAAACAAACAGAGAAAAGATCAAGCACCTCGAGAATAGATAATGGTGGAGTGTTTGCAATAATCAAGAATTTGAAATTGTGTCAAGATGAGGGTACATTATACGTCACTTTATTGTCGGAGATACACCATGATAGGAATTGGGTGGCAAAATGCATGAATTGGACATTGCTGGAGAAAGTTTGGCGTATGTTGTCTAATGTTGGGTTGGGCAAGGAATTTTAGGCTGAGGTTATGACTTATGTGTGTCATCTCATCAATCGTCTACCTTCAATTGTTGTTGATGATAGAATTCCATTGGAGGTATGGTCTGAAAAACCTGTTTTTGATTATGATTCTTTACATGTTGTTGGTTATACTACATACTATCATGTAAAAGAATCTAAGTTGGATCTAAGAGCCAAGAAAGCAATCTTCATAGGTTTCTTTTCAGGAATTAAAGGATATCGTCTTTGGTGTCCTAGTTCAAAGAAGATTGTATCCAGTAGAGATGCGACATTTGATGAGTCTTCAATGTTGAAAAAATTGGAAAATCGAACCGAAAGGGAAAGTAGTATTTCGTAGCAAGTGGAGCATAGTTGGCAACCAAGTGGGTTTGAAATAACAACGTTGCATCGGCTCGATAATATTTGAGACAAATGTTGGTAATCCAGTAACAAGGAAGACTTGAGAGATGGTGGAGAAGGTTGCAGCAGAATCGCAACATCACTATAAAGATCTATTTTATTAAATAAGCTAAGGCGTAGGATATGTAGACTTGCTTTCGATATAGTGATATAGTGACTTATACACTTCAATTGTAGATGATGATGTCCCTTCCACTCCCTTAAAGAGGCGGAGTCATGTGTTTTGAAGCGGAATAAGTGGAAATGACTATGGAATAGGAGATGCAGTCTCTTCAAAAGAATGAAACTTAGGGGCTTGCTCAACTACTTGAGGGTAAGAAGGAAATTGGGTGCAAATAGGTATTTATAAAGAAATAAGGATTTCCTGACAAGTATGATGTCCGTTACAAGGCAAGGCTGGTGGCTAACGGCTATGCTCAAAAGGAAGGAATAGACTACAATGAGGTATTTTCTCCAGTTGTGAAACATTATTCTATTAGAATTTTGTTAGTCTTGGTAGCTCAAATGAATATGGAACTAGTTCAACTTGATGTAAAAATTGTTTTTTTTTCATGGTGACTTGGAAGAGGAAATCTATATGGCCCAAGAGCGGAAGGATTCAAAGTGGTAGTAAAGAAGATATGGTTTGGAAACTGAAAAGATCGCTTTATGGTTTGAAGCAATCTCGAGGAGGTAGTGGTATAGATGTTTGACAGTTTATGATTGAGTCAGTACAAAATATGTAAATTTGATAATTATTATTGTATTTTTGGCTACATGATGGTTCTTTCATTTGTTACTTTTGTACATTGATGATATGTTATTAGCAAGTATGAAATTGAGAAATTAGAACTAAGTTGAATCGGGAGTTTGAAATGAAAGATTTGGGTGAGACAAAAGATGCTAGTATAGAGATCACTAGAGATAAGAAAGGAGAGCCGTTGTTTGACTTAGAAGCAATATATGAAGAAGGTATTACAATGTTTTGACATTTCGGAGAAGTCAAAACTTATAAGTACTCCACTTGCTCATCATATGAAACTTATTGCATCTTTTTCTCCTAGTTCGGATATGAGAGCAGAAACACGTGTCTCGAGTTCCATATCTTGTGTATGGTGTGTACAAGATCAAATATTTCACCATGCGGTTTGAGTAGTGAGAAGGTTTATGCATGATTTTGGTAAAGGACATTGGTAGGTAGTGAAAAATGAATCCAACGTACTTTGTTGAAAACCATAGATATTGACTTAGTTTTTGAAGCGAATAATACATGTAATCAATATGCTATAGGCTATGTTGATTCAGATTATGCTGGTGACTTGGATAAATAGCGATCGACAACCAGTTATGTGTTTACTCTTGTAGGAGCACCAATGAGTTGGAAGTCTACTTTACAATCTACAATTGCTTTGTTTACTACTAAAGTAAAGTACATGGCATTGACCAAGACTGTAAAGGAGACTATTTGGTTAGAAGAACTACTGGATGAATTGAGGTTGGCCAGAAGCATATCTCTATTTATTCTAACAGTCAAAGTGCTATTTGTTTAGCAAAGAATCCAGTGTTCCATGTTCGTAAGAAGCATATCGATGTTTGTTATCATTTTGTGCAAGAGATTATTAGTGAAGGATGAATCTTATTTCAGAAGATTGAGACTACTGAGAATCTAGTAGATATGTTGACTAAAGTGGTGGCAACGATAAAGTTCAATCATTGTTTGGACTTGATCAACATTGCAAAAGTTTGATTGCACCGTTGAGCGCATTTGTAGGCGTTACTATTTTCATCAAAAAAGAGAAATTTCGAGGTGCGATTGACATATTTGTCAAGGTGGAGATTTGTTATTTTGTCTTATATTCAATCTCACATCGGTTAAAAGTGGGTTTTGCTTTGCCCCCCTAGCTCTATAAAAAGGTTTTTCTCTCTTTGTAATATTCTGCATTTCCCTTCTCTTTGTATTTGTGTGTGTCCAAATTGTTTAGTGTTATTTTTGGTCCAATTTCTTAGGAAATTAATTTGTGACTAGTTGTAATTCTCTTGGATTAGTGGAAGTTTTTCAACAGTGCCCAAGGACGTAGGTATTTATACAAAACCTTGTTAAATTTCTTGTGTTCTCTTTCTTTTTCTACCTTTAGTTATTATATTTGTTGGGAAATAAACACAATACCGAATATTTTTCCCTTGTTGATTTAACACATTAGGGTGATGAAATGCGGCCCGAAAATAATGCGCCAAGGAGATAATCACAAAAAAATAGAGAGAGAATTTTTAGCATGAAAACCTTCCCAAGAAAGTAGAGAAGAGGAAAAACCCTTGGGACCTTTGTGAGTCCTTTAAATATCCCTTATAATAATTTAGAGTACAACTGCTTCTACTTGAGTGATCCCCAGAACAAAAATCATCCAAATATAGTGGAATAAGTGTAGGCAAATCTAGCCTCCAAATCAAAAGCAGGTTGATGAAGATCTCACTAAACATTTGTATAATCAAGCATTTGCCTCTGTTTCTGCTCGAGAAAAACACACCCGCAGCCTCGATTTCTGCTCCACGGAAAAACCCTGGTACATACATTTTACGCTCACGAGAAAAAACCCCTGTTTCCTTTCAGTTTTCTGCTCTCTCCCGAAAAAAAAAACCCCTGCTGCTCATGTGTTTTTGCAATTAAAACATGTAGCCACCCCAATGGGCTTTAGAGAGAGATAAAAAGAATTGGGCTGGACCACTTTACAATCTCCCCCTCCCATTGACATAAAGGAGATTACACTCCTAACATCTCGATTAGAGTCCATGCCCCGGCTGACCGGCACAAAGCTTGGCTTCTCTCTGGTAACAACTTTTGTCATCATATGAAGGATTAAAATCGTGTGAATCTTCTTAAGCTTCATAGCTCTTTTCCAATGACATCGTGGCTGATGATATCTCACATCAATGTGCTTTGTGCGAGGAATGGTCTGAGAGTATTCTTGCTCAAGTCCATAGCATAAGTATCACAAAACTGCTATACTCATCTTGCATCAAACCCGGCTCTTGGACAAATCTCTTCATCGTAACATCTCTTTTCTTTGCTTGAGTTCTTTGTATATATTACGCACCGATGAAGTAGACAAAGCGACACATACGCAAGCAGGCGCCGTAAGAGCGGCTCCCCGGCCAAAAGTGAATAAAAACCCGAGAGTCGACTTTCTACCATCAGGTCCTGCCATGTCGGCATACGTAAAACCTTGTACTACGGTTTTGAACCCCCAAACTGAAACCTGGTTTTGAGTACCCTCGAATATTTGAAGATCCATTCCTTGCTTCCCGATGGTCCTTTCACGGATTTGAGAGAAATCTACTCCTTGTACTAACGGCATGTGCAATATCGGGCCTTGTACAAACCATACAATACATAAGACTCAGCTCTTGAGGTAAGGAATAGAGGCCATCTTTCCCTTTTCATACATTGTAGTAGAATAAGCCTGCTAAGCTTAAAGTGATTGGCTAGAGGTGTGCTAACCGACTTAGCATCTTTCATATTGAACCTTTCAAGCACACGTTCAACATACTTTTCCTGTGACAACCACAACTTCTTTGCCTTTCTATCTCGAAGTGGTCGCATACTTGACATTTGTTTTGCGAGGCCACCAAGTCCTTCATGTCAAAAGGACTTGAACAACCTCTCTTCGACTTACTTGATCAATTTTGATCATTCCCAAGCTATTAACATATCATCGACATAAAGTAAAGAATAATGAAGTTACCATCTGTAAACTTCTGAAATAAACACAATGATCTGCGTCTGTCCTCTTATGCTGCGTGGCTCGCGTAAAAGAATCAAACTTCTTGTACCCTTTGCCTTGGCGCTTGCCCCGACCCGTAAAGACTTTTCTTTGGTTGCAAACCATGTGCTCCTTACCTTTTACTTCAAACCCCTCGAGGTTGTGACATGTAAATTTCTTCATTCAAATCCTTAAAAAGCAGTCTTCCATCCTAAGCGTTCGACTCGAAGTGCAAACTAGCGGTCAGCTGAAGTAAGCCGATGAAGACATTTTCTGGCGAATATCTCATCGAAGTCAATACCCTTTTACGCCCAAAACCTTTTACTACCAAGCGAAACTTTATGCTTAAGCAAAAGTTTAAGCTGTTTATCTTTCTTGACTTGAACACCGGCTTTGTTCTTAATGCCTTTACGCCGCTGGAAGTTCCTGACTCATAGCGTCATTCTTTAACGAATGCATTTCTTCTGTGGTACGCGTCGATACATATCCGTTAATATTGAAAGTTATAAATCCTCATGATAATCAACTGTATAGAAGAAGACATGCCAGGATGATGGACGACTCTCATATCGTCTGAATTTGGTTAAATGACTTGTGAAGTATCCCCATTTGTATTTCAAACTGATGATCACTCTCAAATCACATCCTTGACTCTTATCTTGTTCATCCAGATATCTCTATATCCCATATAAATGCATTTCTGAGAATATGAATATGTAGATTAATATTTCATCTTGATAACAGCCTTTGGTCTTCCTCTAATCTGAAATAGTCTGATCTTCATAAAATATCACATCTCTACTTCAGAAAATCTTCTTTTTCACTGGAACCCATAATCTGTACCCAAACTCTTCATTTCCATAGCCAACAAGGATACATGCGACTTTGTCATCAGCTTTGACCTCTGCTCTTAGGGACATGTGCAAAAGCCTTGCACCCAAAACCTTAAGATGATTATATGACATCTTTTCTGTCCATACCTTCTCACGGAATGTCAAACTCCAAAGGCGAGGGCCTATTTATGATGTGCTCGCGATGCGAATACTTCACTGAAACACTTTGGGTAGCTTTGCCATTTTTAGCATGCATCGGCCTTCTGAAGCAATAGGTGCGGTTCAATCCTCTACTTAGCACCATTGTCTTTGTGGAGTACGAGGCTTGTCTTCTCATCAATCTGTCTCATGTCTTTGACGGTAGTTCTAAACTCTTTGATGTATCTTCAAATATGATGTCGGTGCGAAGGCGCTTAGCTCTGTCTCTCTTTCTTCTGACATAGAAATTTGGAAGAGAGAGGGAGAAGAAGCGTACTTGATCTTTGTATGACAGATAAACCCACACCTTTCTTGATGCATCATCGATAGATGTGACAAAATATCCTATTTCCACCAAGGACTCCCTCAAAGGGACCCGCAAACCTTCGAATAAACCAATTCAAAATATTAGATTTTCTTTTTGAAGATTTAGAAAAAGAAACTACATGATGTTTTCCAAATAAACAATAATCCCACGAGGTTAAAATATTGTTACCTTTAGTAGGAATGAGGCCTTTTTGGCTAGTATATGTAACCCTTTCTCACTCATGTATTGATGCTTTGTGCCATAAATTTGGGGAGGAACCATCTTGATTACATTAAGTTCATCTCCCACATATTTTCACAATTGTCTGTAAGTGTCTTAACACTTTTTCTGCGGCTACTAAAGATACAGTGAGCTTCCATTTACCGTTAAGTAATTCATATCCTTCCAGTCCAGACAACTCAGGAAATAAGATTAGGCGTGATAAGGGACATACCGCATCTCTGAGTCAATGAACAACGGCGATACATGCGTATGCAAACATCACGATACCTGATCTTGAGTAGTACGAGGTGTTACCTGTCTTTCACCATTACCAAAGTCTCTGGCTTTTGTCTGATGTGAAGAACTCCTTATTAGGGTAACATGATAAGAGTACGCTGTATCAATAATCCCTCCAGCCTCATTACTCACACGTAAGCAGACAGCATTCTTCATCTCCAAAAATGAAGCGCACATCTTCGTCAGATAAAGCAGTTGTAGTATTTTTATTTTCATCTTTCCTCTGATTTTGCCTTCTTTTTGTTCCCGTTTCCAAGCATAACAATTTCTTTTCATATGTCTTTTCTTACCACAATGATAACACTTTCTTCTTTGCTTAGACTTTCCCTGCGGATTGCGACACGCCTTTGGATTTACCACGACCTTGGGTTCTCTACTTTACCTCTTTTGTTCTACGTGACAGGCTCGGTCTCGAAGATATTCCTTGTTCCTTCCTTACGACCTTCCATTAAGCAGCTTGTCTTTACCATATCCATGGTTAAATTGCCATTAGGAGGCGAGTTACTAAGTGGGATCAACAGTGTCCACGGTATCACGGCGAAAACTCAAAGTAGCAATGCTTGGCTAGTCTTCCGTCTTCATCTTCATAGCATTTAAGCTGGTTCACCCGACCTTGAAAGTCAACTGGTGTGCTCTGCTGCTGTACCCATTTTTATCGCCCAGTTTACTAACCTTCTAATCAAAGTGGCTGATACACATCTTGATCTTTCGTTCGTACATGGATTCTAATTTTCCAAAGCTCGGTAGCATTAGTCTCACGTAGTAGTAAAAGCAACGCTCTGGTCTGCATGCGATTAGAGCCTCTTGTTTTCTATGTGATCTTCCATTACGCTTGACATATCTTTGGGTTTACTATCATAATGACATATAGTCATGATAAAATATCTTCCATTCTTGGCTTCCAAATAGAATAATTAGACGAGTTAGTCCTAATCATACAGAAGCTCCAGAAGATTATCCATTTAAGCCCAACACCAACCTGATACGGACAATAGAGCCCACTTGATTTCTGTCTGGCTTGTTGGGGAAATAAATAGCTAATCTGAATATTTTTGTGTTGATTTAACTTTGTTAGGAGTCAATGAAATGCGACCAAGAAAATAATCGCAAGGAGATAATCTACAAAAAAATAGAGAGAATTTTTAACGTGGAAAACCTCCCCAAAGTGAGAAGGAAAACCACGGGACCTTTGTGGAGTCCACGAAATATCATATAATAATTTAGGTACAAAACCTAACTCTAAACAAGGTGATCTAAACAAAGAAATCATCCAAATACTGTTAGACCAAATTAATAGGCAAATCTAGCCTCAAATAAATAAGGTTGATGAAGATCTCACTGAACTCTTGTATACGTCAGCAGTTGCCTGCATTTTACTTGCTCGAGAAAAACACACCACGGCGCCTCGGTTTACCACTCCACAACCCCCACAGGCGCCTGTTTTGCTCACGAGAGAAAAAACCCACGGTACCTTTCAGTTTTACTGCTCTCTCAGAAAAAACCCCTACTGGCTGCTCATGTGTTTTTGCAATTAAAACATGTAGCCCTAATGGGCTTTAGAGAGAATAAAAGAATTGGGCTGGACCCACTTTACACTATTTGTTGCATTATTTGGTGCGTTGGCACAACAATGTCCTCGTAACAAATTAATTTCCTAATGGGAAAAAGCTAGTGGTAGAAGATGAAATAGGGTTATGGGAGGTTTCATATTCATTCTAATATAAGAATGAGAAAAAAGAAAAAAATATAAAAAATATATTTACCAATGAAATAGTAAAGAATGAAATTAATAGGCAAGAAAAAAAAAAGAAAACAAAGAAAATATAGAGATCACGTTTGGTTTCTATTTTTTTTTGTTTCCAAAAACACAAAGTATAAAAAACACTAAATCTAGATAATAAGAATACAAAAATAATGTACTCCATGTTTTCAAAAAATGTTATTCCTAGACAGTTTTTTGGAGAAAGGAACCAAACTGACCCCATTGTTTTAAGTATGAAAAGTCGAGGAGTATATCACATACAATGGAGTTCAACTCTTAGATGATTAAGCAAAGCAGTGATCCATAATATAATATGATTAAGCGAAATTCAAATCATTTGCGCCAATCTTGGTTTGTACATATTAATGCTGTTTTCTATTTATATTCTTTCCGATTTCACGCATCGTCTTCTATAGCAATGATAATAAGGCTAAAGTAAGCCCAAGGCCACAAATTAATCAAAATACATGACGTTGATTGACTAAATGTTTATGATTCCTCTTCCTCCAACTCGTCTTCTTTTCGATGGGGTATTAAATTTTTCTGCAAAATCACATGTTGGAATAGAGATAAATTTTAGACGGGTCAACTTGATTCCCCACCCATTAATTTATTCGCCACGAAATTGCATGCACTAATATACCCTCCGGCTAAAGTGAGCTGATCAAGAGAATTGATAAAGAAGCCTGCTTTAATGGAACCTTCCTTTTTGCTTTATGCTCATGTGTTCAGACTTCAGTCAGCGTCAGCCATGGTTGCCAAATTCTAAGTAACCTCTCTTTTGTTTTTGGGTACAGGCATCTAAATGTGTCAATTTTGATCATGTGAAACTTGTTTTGCTAAGTTATTGACTAACTCTAATTTCTATTTAAGGTAGTACAATCATGTTATGTTATAGTAATGTAAACTATACTATGTATAACACATAGCAAAACGATTGGATAAACTACTTTTTTGTAGAATTTCATTTTGTTGGGAATAACCTGCCCGAAACTGATGATACTCTTTAGGCCAATATGAATGGATTGTTGCGTATTCGGTATCTCATCCAAGGACATATTGGCGAAATTCTATTGACTGTTTCCTCGAAGCAAGACGATCTTGGCATCACTAATAAAGTTGGCGTGGTGGGAAAGTTTGGCATCAATCAAGTTAACAAATAGAAAATGAGAATTCTGTGAATATCAGGTTGGCATATTCTGTGTTCAACCCAAAACTTTGTACAGATTCGAAAAAATTGGTTTACAGTTGGACTTGCTATTGGAAAAACATCCACACCTTGTTGAGTTCGTTTTAAAGTGATCAGGACAGCATTCTAATCATTCGACCTCTTGCCTGGCCAGAAACTTGAATGGTATATTTATTAATAAGTTCGTAGGAATAAGGAAAGAAAGGAATACACATCATAGCTTTATGCGATAGAATTACCGACGTTTCATATTTGGAAGCAAAGGGAGGCCATGGGCCAAAATCTTTTAGGCCATGGTATTATAATGGAGCTTTATAGCCTTAGGCCCAATATAAATATTGAATTTAACAGTTTTTCGCGAATACTTTAAATTGCATGGATAGAATGAGCCGGGCTTTGGGCATTTCCGTCACAACAGAATAATTTATAGTTATGAACAAAATTTGGTAAGCGATATTGCAGTGTTTGTGATGTCCTAGAGATGTAGTAAAAGAGCCAAAAAAGAAAAAAGACCATTTTTATTTCAAGTATTTAAATTGCTAGAAACATTTAAATTTGAATTTATTCAAAAAATATTTACCCTCATTAATTAAAGTTTATATTTTCATTAGTAGTAAGTAATCAGGTATTCATTTACCATTTGCTTCAAAAATTGGCAGATAAAACAGATATTTTGATACAAGATGTAGACATGAAGTTGTGATTGAGGTGTTAGATTATGCTTGAGCTGTTTTAAAAAGTTACTTTTAGCGTTCAGTACAATGGAAAATATTCTGATTTTTTTTCTCAGTTTTTTAGAAACAAGAAATGCAAAAAAAATTTAAACACAAATCATCTAAAAATAAGTAATTAAAGACAAATTACATTAGCATTAGATTTAGAAAAGGAAAAAAATAAATCATTATTTAATTTACCAAGCACTTTTTAATGTCCAATAACATGAATACAAGAACTAGCAACAGAATCTAGAAAAACAGGTCTTTGGTGATGCTTGTTTTTTGGTTTTTTGGTACAACTAAATAGCTTTCAGTACTCAACTTATTTATTTATTTATTTTTAACTTTTTTATGACTTATTATTGAAAAATTTAAAAAAAATTTGTGTTTTTTCTATTTAGAAAAAGTTATATTTTAAAATAGGAAACATAACAACTATGAAGAGAAATTTGTATGACTATTCTGCAATATTAAAAAGCAAATAAAACATCACTTATGTGTAGTAAATACTATTTAATATTAAATTAAAAAAAAATTATATTCAACGTTAAGTAAAAAAACAAATGTAACCGTAGTCAACCTTAATATATCTAAGGTCCATGACTTCTATTATTCAACCAGGTATTTGGCTTCCTACACTCTCCTCAACTAAGGTTGATAGGAAGTGAAGCCTAGGTCAACCAGATTTCCATAATATTACTCCATGTTGTTCTAGTGAGCATCAACTTCATGTTTTTTTTTTATACTTATAATTTGTAAAAATGATTTACATTTCGCCAATTAATGGACATTTTATGTGCTTACTCAAACATACTTTTGTGATAGATTGCAGTCTATTTATATAGCCCACAGTTTAATTTCTTTTAATTTACACAGCAGAGATTTGTTGGCATCAGTTTTCTTTGGGTAATAGTTTGTTATAACAGATGCTACATCATTAGCACTATAGATTCCTTAAATAAAAGAAAAACATTCTATATGTTTGTAATAACTTTTGTCATTTCTTTAAAGATCTCATACACATATTTAGATGGGTTTATCAATATTTGGAGGCTGCATTATGGGCCGGGGTCTTCTTATCAGGCCCAAGATCTAGGAGAAAGGTCCTACTACGGACTCAGATTTAGACCCATGCCCAATAGGGAGGGGCAGCGGGCCCCGAGCCCACCATCTGACCGTGCTCCCCCAGCAGACATTGCTCCTTTGAATCTCACAGCAACACGTCCTGGTGTGTCGACGCTCGAACCTATCGACCCCGTCACCGCACGAAGACCAATCCCCTGCCGTTAGAAGAAAAGGTCAGCGGTCAAAGACATGATCCCCAATTGCTTGGAATGGGACACATGTATTACTCATAACAAAATTTGTGTTTCACTAGTGTTGTCTGTGAGACTTTTCCCACTTTTTGATCCCTTCATGAAGCTCGCACGTTCGACAATTCTCTGGAATGGGAGAGGTATCTGCATCAACCCACCACTCATCAGAGAGAGAGAACGGTTGCGACAATTAGAAAGAATGCTCAAGGAACAGCAGTCTCACAACAGTAGCTCGCCTCATTCTTGACAACCAATGCTACCCTGAGGTAGGAAAACGCGACCATGTGAACGGTTGAACCTCCCTTTCGGGATGCGACTCAACAGTGGAGAACGTCGTGAGGGAAGGAAAGAAGCCTAAGCCAGCCAGCCTTAACAGACACCACCAAGATGCATCCTCGGTTCCTTAATCGAGCTAATCAATCTGAGCAGGCTGACGAGCCCAAGGAGCCGCAGTCACCTTGGAATCCTAATCTAGCCCTACGGGCGCTGGACGACAACGATGTCTGCTTTTAGCGCCGCCATCCTACACCAGGACACTCCTCCACACTTCATGTTGCTCAAATTCTAGATATACATAGTAATGGGGATCCATTCGACCACCTGATGCATTACCGCCAAATAATGATTCTCAGAGTGAGGACGGTGCACTCCCTATATAAAGTATTCCCCACTAGTTTGGTGACCTGCCCGTCGTTCATCAAAGTCTCCTTCAATACTATTCACTCCTTGTTCCGAAGTTTGTGGCTCGATATATGTGCTCAATTAGGAGAAACCAAGGCGTGGCCAACGTGATGAATCCATCTAGTTCACCTGACGGAGTCCCAACTACTCCCCCTCGTCCAGGCCATCGAGGGCTTCACTTGGACGACCTCGCTAAAAATGGCGTAGACCAGCGATACTGAAATATCAAATTCTATGAGTACCACTGAGAACATGACCACTTCACAAGCAAATGCTATCAACTTAAGCTACTGTTAGAATCCCTCGTTCGGAGAGGACACCTCCACTAGCACCTAACGAACTTGACGCCCCTAGATAATCTTAAGCATAACGGAGCTTGGGTTGCTACCTCGAAATGCTGTAGGCCTATGATAGACACGATCTTCGCGGCCCCGATGCTCTCCATTACTGTAGAACCGAAAGGTCGTGTGACGGCTTGCGCCTCAGTACTCGACTCGATTCGGAGGCCGGACCAAATTCGGAGGCCGGACCAGATCCGGGACACGGTCCTCTCTTTTACAAATCATGATACAATTCCTTTTATTAATAAAACACATTTCAAATACTCATTTGTAAAATAGGGTCCATAACTGTTTTTGAATAACGCATTTATACAAATTGGCATTAGTGCGTTTCAGGCCACAATTACAAAATATTTATGGAGTTCACCTTTGGTTGTCCACAATGTATAAAATACATTTCATACTTTTAAAGATATATTAAACGTGATCTTCTTATGAAGACTTTTACATTTTGAGTTCAATACAAAATAGTACAAATATCATAAATGAAATGATATGTATGGTGAAACATTTACTTATACTTTCAGCTCAATTTGACGGTGGCTTTGCGTCCGATGATCTTCGGTCTGTAAAGCTTTCTACTCGATACCTGAGATAAAACAACGCTAAGCATTTTCATGTCTAGTGGTTCTATATAGTTCTCTCTTCATTTCAGTTTAAGTACATCATGCATTTTTCTAAATCAATGCCTTTATATAATTTTTCAATGACCAATGCGGTTCAATACATATATGTATATTTTCATTTCGTATACATTCAAATTACAATTCATTAGTCATTTTAAATCATATGGTTTCATATACGTAAATCATTCCTAGCACAAATCATGCATTTCACAATTTTCTTTTCATTTTGCCCACTTAAGCGGGTGTAGCCTATGCTTTGGTTCATGGGATGCGAATCAACGAATGCGGTCTTGTTGGGCTCTGGTTGGTATAAAAATGTTTTATAACATAGTACGGTCCCGTTGGACTGCTGATTGGTTATTAAAAATCATTTCATGAACACTACCGATACTGTCTCGCTAGGCTACGGATCGGAGTAACACATCATTACGTTCAGTGCAGTACTGCTCATTTGACCCTTATTGGTTTACCAATCTATCCTTAACTCGAATTTAATGGTTAACATTCTATTAAGGGCGCTCAAATCATTCATAGCAATTTACAATAGTGTATATACATTTATATCAAAATACTTGGTTTCCAATACTTATGCAATTTTAAGTATGCAATTCATTTCATTCGGTTGTATCAAATCAATTTAAAACAAATCAATATACAATTGCTCGCAATTCATTTCATAAATCCACTAATTTCATAATCCTTCAGACATTTTAGAAATAGGGAGAGAGAAGTGAAGAAACGGACCAATTCATTTGCCAAACCGAAGCGAGCACACATGCATATTCATATAAAACCTTTTAGATTTAGTTTGTCAAACAAAACACAAAACCGAAATAAGGAAAGAAGTGTGAAAAACAAATCCAAAAAGGTTGTCGCTCTTTGATTCCTATCCTCAGAATCCTGTTCTTGGGTCAAGCTTCCTCGTCACCAACCCTTAATCCATCACAAATATGTCACTATCAAAGAACAACTCAAGAAAAAAAAAAAAAAGGTTGTGCATTATACGATTTTTGGTTAGGGTTGATGTCTATCCAATACACCTTCACTTGCAAAATTTTTTGGGGACACATAAGCCATATTTTGCTCATTCTTCCTTTAAGAAAATTATAGCTTTATGAGTCTATTTTGTAGGTGGAATCATCTTATTTGGATCCACCCATACTTTCGAGTTACGTCATTTTAATCTTAGAACTAATTCGGTATACTTGACTCACTCTATTACCTATTATTTATTCTCGTTTGAGGTCTTAACTCCATAAATTGGTAATGGTTCCTTCTACTCATTGGCTTTATGGTTTTAAGGTTTTTCTCGATTTGGATAAATGGATTTGGATCATGAAACTCAAAGTTATTGCATTTTACATGAATTACTACAATTTGCGACGAGAATCCAGTTGTTCTTTGCGTAGCTCCACTTTGGCCAGATTTACGAGCCTTTGGGGTTACAAATTGTATACAATTCCTTCAAGTAAATTATTTCCCTAGAAGTCTAGTTTACCCAGAGTGAAACTCAACTTACGGCCAAAACACCACAACCACATCCAAAACAGAGCATACCCATTAGCTACCCGAAACTTACCTTTAAGCCCATGTCGGAGCCAAAGTTCTGATTGCTCTGTAGTCATACATAAATTTGTGGCTCTGGCTCTTATGGTTCTTTACCAATTAGAATCACTCCAATTTGGATGATTATAACTTATAATAAAGCTTCTTGTGGGTTTTGAAAATTTTTGACAACGACTCCTTTGAAACTTCATCATTTCCTTTACACAAAAATTCATCAAAACCAATCCAAACCAATCAAAACAATGCAAAACAATCTCAAACAGAACTAAAACCATCAAAGAACACTTTACACAAAGCTAGGGTTTTTCTCCAAACCCAAACATAAGAAAAGAGGGGTTAGGGTTTGGACTTACCTTCGTCTCTTCATTTCTCTTCTTTCTTATTCATTCTTCTTCTTGATCACTAAAACTCTTGATCTCATGGAGCAAATCACCCACTCATCTCCTTTTTCTCTCAACCCGATTTGCCCAACAAAAATGCCCAAATGGGAGACTCTCTCTCTCTCTCATTCTAAAGACCAATTTGGTCTTAATACTCTAAACCTTCATAAGGCCATGTTTGGCTTACACATTAATTCCTATTTTTCCAATTTTTTGCATTTTAGGGCTTCATTTATCTTTCATTTCCACTTCATTTCATTTTATTTATACTTTGGCACTTACATTACTCATTTATGATCCTTAAGTCTTCATTTGATATTTTTACCAAATTTATTTGGCTCATCATAAAATTCGTTTTATTTTAATTTTATCGTTTATCGTTTTTAGCCATTTTAAACACCGAAAAATATAGATTTAATTTATTTTCTTGCGAGCATGTTATAAAGCGTATGAAAATTAATTTTAAAAGGGTAAACGAGTAATTCGGTCAAAATCGAAATTTTTAGATCTTAGATGGCGAAGCGAACGTTGGGTGTCGCGAAATCCCCGTCTGCGTAATTCGTCGAATTACGGGAGGTTGTAATTTCACGTCTTTGAGGAGCCTTAGGGTGTCGGGTTGTCGTATGGCGAACTTGTGAGAAATGCGCATGATATGAGAGGCATGTGATGTGACGATGGGCCGCACAATACATGTATCCATGTGACACATGTCATATGAATAGTGAGAGGATAAAAAGATAAATGCGATT
Organism: Tetrastigma voinierianum; assembly: GCA_016808115.1. Taxonomy (NCBI): domain Eukaryota; kingdom Viridiplantae; phylum Streptophyta; class Magnoliopsida; order Vitales; family Vitaceae; genus Tetrastigma; species Tetrastigma voinierianum. The sequence continues at coordinate 161,068 of JAEQBH010008103.1, forward strand.
TATATCAATATTATGTCAAGGGTGCTAAAGTCCAGTAAGTGGACAAAAGAATAAATGAAAAGAAAGAACATCTCTTCATTTTTTGGCTTGGTATTCGGTGAGGGGAGAAAGCAGTTTTAGAAGAGAGGTCAACTTCTCTCTAAATTTCCCGGCGTTCGGATAGTATCGGTTCGTAGGAAGCGAAGGAGAAGTTTAATTACGGCTTGCAAGGGCTACGCGTGGACACTGGTTTTGAGGAGTTTCGACAACTCCGAGAGGTAGGGGTTTTCTCCTAGTTGCTTTATTCCTTGGCTAAGAGCCATTTTGATGGATAGGGATATTTTGAGGCATGAATGACCGTGTTTTCAGTTCCAATGATTGGGATTGGTGAAAATCCTGGTTTGTGAGCAGTTTAGAGACTGGGATTATCTTATTCACGTGATGTTGTGTGTGGTTCAAAATAAATTGCTTAACTTGTTTATTAGCCCATATGAGCTAATTTTGGTGTTATTGTTATGAATGAATAACATGTAGTTGTGTGTTAATTTTTGTTAATATATGCATACTTGATATATTAACATGTGTTGTACGGAGATGGCATAATGCATTTCATATGGATCGGGGCACCCTAGAATAGTAGGTGTGAGTGCATGACAAATAAAATCGGAGGGTTTTCCAAACAATGAATTCTTTTGTAAAAAATTATTAAATAAATTTTATCGAAAAGTTGTCCGAAGAATTGTGTTGGAAATCGTCCAACAATTCACGTCGGAGAGACATGGTGTTTGGGAGAGTTCTGCAACAAATTCACCTCGGAGGATTGTCTAACGTATTTACTCGAGAAGGGTTGTCCACGAGTTAAAACAAATATTTTTGTTTGAAGCGATTTTGCGCTTAAGCATGTGTGAGAGTGTGATTCAAGACATGAGATTGGGCGTGTAGATATTAGTAGAATCATGCATTTACTTGAATGTGTTTGATTCACCATTACATGTGCGCAGATGGGGAGTAACCGAAGTGCATAGGAGAATTGACTATTGGGCATTGCTCACCTGTCGAGGAAAATTATTTCAGGTGCAGGGGAGTGTTGAAGCGTGCTCATTAGAGACCGCTTTTGAGAAGAAAATGGCATGGCTTTGATTACGTTTTTGTAAAACATGTATGAAATATTACAATTGAAACATGTTTGTATTAAGAGTGATGTAACAACTCTTGAAACTATTGTAATATAGTTAGATATATTTTGGTGAGTATGTTGTGTAGGCCAAAGTGGCCATTTTTACTCATGTATGGGTCTCATGATATGAGACACCTGGGTTTTTCAGCGGGTTGGCGATGGTCGGCGGAAACCCAGTTTAGGGCGATCACGAGTGTTAGGAGTGTTTTCCATGGCGTTACGGATCTGCCTCGGGTTAAAACTTTGGTGGCGAGCATTCGGTAAAGCTTAGTCCGGGCAGCCTCCTCAGCTCATCTCTCCCTCATAGAAATCCCTCTGTAGTGTCGGCTACAATCACAATGCTACGGTCACATTACAGAAATTAGGCTTGACCACTCGATGCGTAGTATGTTGATGAACCTTTGGCGACATCGTCGATTTGTTATACCTCCCAACCCTTCTTCAACTGGGATACTAGCCCAATAAGCTTAGAAGTCCAGGAAGAATATTGATGGGTTTCAACAGCTCCCAAGCCACCTCAGTTGGAAAGGTTGTGTGATGCCCCCCGAAATCAGGTGTCTCGTTGGCTTGACCGTCAACCCCTTCGGAGATACTCGTGGATGTCGGGTGCTTAGGCCACCACCACGAATCAGGCGAGTCTGCTTTTATACGGAGAGTTCTACCTAAATACAACCTATTCTAAACAATTTACAATGACCACACTTCGGGTGCATCTGAGCAAAGTAATTGTACTTGGGCCTGCATCGATACTCTGAAATACATTAACTATATTTTTCCATAGTTTAGAGTTAATAAATCACTCTTAATTCAACATATATTAAAATGTACAATTTATAATGCATGTTATACAAAAGTCTCTACCAAGCCACAGCCAGGCTTTCTTCATGTGACCTCTAGTGAGCGTCGTCACTATTACCTCCTGTACTGAAATAGTGATCCTCGACGAGGTGGGACAAAGCCCCGGTAGTGATAATTTCCTACGTGGGTTACTCCCACCCTAAGTGCACATGTCAAGCTGAAATAATCACTCAAGTAAATACCTTAGTCCTACTTGAATGTCTACATGCCCAAATCCATGTCTCGAGTCCTCAGAGCTCCCTCACACATACCTAAGCCAAATGCAGTAAAATCCACCGAGTTTTCAAAACAAAAGCTTTTTGTTCTGAAAACTTACTATCAGGTCGGTAAATATATTGGACTACCCTCCGGCGAATGCATTTGGATAGCTTTCCCCTCCGAGAGCAATTCATGGGCCCCTCGATGTGAATTGTGGATGAATCTCCCAACATAATTCTCAGGAGGAATCTTAGTCGAAGTTCATTTCACAAACATTTTCATTTCTTTCATTTTAATGTCATGCACTCCTCTAATATTCTAGGGTGCCCCGGTGCATATGGAATACGTATGCAATCCCAAAATATTCATGCTAATATATAAAACATGTATATATTAACATAATTAATTCTACCAAATTCATGTTATTAGAAATTCATCAATAACACCAAAATTAGCTCACATGGGTTAATTAACAATTACAAGCAATTCATTTTGAATCACTCAACAACACAAAATCACACCAAAAATCACACAACTATTCACTTGAACAGTGAAACCCTCAGGTTGGCACTGTTCACGGCCACACAATTAGAGATTTCTCCACTCGGTTCAAAGCTTTTGAGACCGATATCACGGCCCTTCAGGTCTCAACAAATCCCTATCCATAAAATGACTCTTAGCCAAAGAATAAACCAAGTAGGAAAAGATCCCTACCTCTTGGAGTTGTCGGAACTCCACCAAATTGGTGTCCACGCGTAGCCTTCGCCGCGTAGAACAACTTTACTTCTTGGCCCGAAGCTAACCGACGGTCCGAATGGCAGGAAATCTAGAGAGAAAGAGATCCTTCTCTCTCTAAAATCTAGATCTCCAACCTTTGGCCGATTTTTGCTTTTCCTTTTGAGAAGAAAACTATTGCATTTTGTCTTATTCTCATTTACATTTCCAATAATTCAATCCATGTCCCTTTTGTCTTGATTTTTGACACTTGGTACAATCTAGGCCATTCATCTCATCTTCTCACTAATCATGCAACATGTGTCACATGAGTACATGTAGTAGGTGACTTTTGTCACATCGCATGTCTTTCACGAGCCGTTTTACGGCACCCGGCACCTAACACCCGGCACCTCGAAAAACGTGAAATTCCTACTGTCTCGTAATTCGACGTGGTAGCTAGATTTCGCGAGACGATTCCAACGGTGAAGTCTGTTTCGTCATTTGAGATCTAGAAAATTTCGGGTTTTGACCGAAATTACCGTTTTACCATTTTTCAAAAAGTTAGAATTTTCCCAGGTTTTACAGGTTGTACTCCCGATCGTGGCAAGTCAGGTTACTGCCCTGGCAACATTCATGGTGGTTGACGAACCTTCCTCCTTCAACGCCATCTTGGATCAAACTTGGATCCATGCCATGAAAGCTTTACTGTCCTCCTACCATCAAACCCTTAGCTTCCTCCCCCTTAGACCATATTGACATCAGAGGGGACCAGAAATCCGCAAATAGGTGTTGCATCATTGAGTCTGACAAAGATGACAAACCCTCTAAATAGAAATTACAACTCAAGGCTCGCTTGCAGGCACATGAAAGCAACCGAGTTGTGGAGCCTCTCAGATCATACCACTTATTTGAACGGGATCGACCTGAAAAGGAATATCTTGGATCCTCTCTCTCCCAATAAGAAGTTGATGCATTCTTGGCCATTTTGGCAAGACATCTTTGAAGTTTTTGCTAGAAGCATGATGACATGGTTAAGTAAGCCCCTAACATTGCATAACTTCCAACAATATCCTAACTCAAACATAAGCTTGTCAAGTAGAAGTGAGAGTTTCCATCCCCATCGTTGCGAGGTAATCAAAGGAGATCGACCAGACTACTCGGTAGGCTTTATCTAGGAATCTAGTATGTCTGAAGTGGTTGGCGATGTTGTTGTGGTGCACAAAAAATGGGAAGTGAGTATGCGTTGATCCTTAGTGATCTCAATGACACACCTTACGAACCTTCCCTTCCCGCAGTTGATAAGATTGGTGACTCAACAACCTTATAAATTGTTGTCCTTCCTCGATGCCTACTTAGGATATAACCGGATACCGTACTCCCTCGGATTATTTGAAGCGCTTTTATCACGGTGAGGATGTATTATTACAATGTGATGCCTTTCGGTCGAAGCGGCTGGGGCAACTTACTAGCGCATGATAGCGTGAATGGCAGCTCGGGCTTCGCTGCCACAAACTTCAAGCGGATCTCTAGCGTTGAGTGGAAATTAAATTCGCCCATACTTCCGGAGCTCACACCATCGTTTGTCTTATCCCAGCTGCAGTCGTCCATATTGAATAAGCCTAAAGTAGTTGTCCAGCTCCTCAAATGGGCTATAGAGTTAAGTGAGTTCGACATTGTTTACTGCCTGAGGTATGTTATCAAGGGGCAAGTCATGTTCGATTTTGTTTCCTAATTGTTAGATGCTTGATTCCATCTACGGCCGTTATGGATTCTGGCCCGATGGTTCATCGAAAAGTCATAGGGGGTGCCGACGTGGTGTTGCAGTTCCCTGAGGGACAATTGATAGCTCAAGCTATCCGATTCTCTTTTCGAATTTCAAATAACGAGGCTGAATATGAGGCGGTCCTTCTGGGTTTGCAGTTGACCTATGCCTCTCGGTCACTCAAATAGAGCTCCGATGTGATTCTCAGTTGGTGGCATCCTAGGTGCAGAATATGAAGCAAAGATAGGGTGACTAATACCATATCCCTCACACAGGTGCTCATCGCCTGGTTCGAAAATTGCACGGTTTCCCAAGTACTCGGGACCAAGAACCAAATGGCCTTGAGTCACTGCACCACGACATAGGGTTTTTACTAGCCGATCGTGAAATTAGAACCCAAACAGTTTGTCTGAGCATACGAGATTTGCTAGAAATTTAGGAATGTTATTTACGCCCCTACAAACGATCTCTACCCTGTCTCTAGCATATGGCCATTCTTCATGTGGGGAATCGATATAGTCGACTCATTATCGCTAGCGATGGGATATAAGAAATTTTTTCTTGTGGCTTTCACCAAATGGGTAAGTTGAACTATACGCCTGGGTCAAAGCAGTCCATCGACCCGATTTATGCGAAGGAGCATCATTTTTGTTTTTAGAGTCTCAAACGATAGTATTAGACAATGGGCCATAGTTCATCAGTAAGCCATTTCAACATTTTTACAGTGAGTTCGGGATAAAAAATGTTTACTCATCACCTAGATATCCATAGTCAAACGACCAAGCTGAGGCGACCAATAAAACATTATTGAGCTGCTTGAAGAAAAGATTAGACTCGTTTACAAGGAAATGAGTAGACAAACTACCTATCGTGCTATGGGCTTATAGAACGACTCCAAGGCTATTGATAAGAGAGACTCCTTACGCCCTATCATTCAACACTAAATTTGTGATCCCTATCAAAGTCGTGCTGGACACCCTCCTCACAGACACTTCAGACAGTTTGACCATCGTCCTCGAAGGGTTGGGGGAAAGGTGAGAACGAGTAGCCATTTAGATGGTAGAGTACCAACGACGAGCGGTAAAACAAAAAGTGAAAGTTGTCAGAACTAGAGTTTTAAAAAAATGAGATCTAGTTCTATGCTGGATGTTTGACGAAGGGGAGCTAAGGCCAAACTAGGAAAGGCCATACATTATCGTCGATGAAGGAAGTAAAGGCGCCTATAAGCTGCAGAATCCGAGAGGCTGACTCGAGCCGCATCCTTGGAATTCACTTTATCTTAAAAGATTTTATCAGTAGCTTGCTTTAATTTACATGTAACTTTTGCCCCTCGATGTTGGCTACCGTTTAAATAAACTAGATTCTCCTCGTTTGCTTCAAGGAGTGTAACACCCCAAAAATACCCTAAAATTTTTATAATAAAAATTATTATATATTCGAATATAATTGAGCCAACTTGGGTATTTTAAAAATTTTTTTTAATATTGATAAGATGATTGTTGAATCGAAATGAACCAGTGAAAAAGAAAATATAGAAATTGTAAAAATGGGGACCCAGGGTCAATTGTAAATAAGTTTATATGTCTAAGTGATATTAGGAGAAATAAATGAGTAAAAGGAAAAAAATCAAAATGACATTGGCATGTAGGAAAGAGGAGGAAGCTTCCTCCCTTTTTTAAAGATACGATTAAGAGTGATCCATAAGAAAGAAAAATAGAAAAGGGAAAGTTAGAGAGAGAGGCTCCACCTTCTCTCTAGATTTTCAAACAATCGAACCATAGGTCTCGTGAAGCACGAAGGAAGTCCTTCCTAGTGACCCAAAGAGCTACAAGTAGAGACCCGGGCTGAGGACTTTAGGCAAACTCCATGAGAGTAGGTCTTCTCCTACTTGGTCTTCTTCTATCCTAAGGATTGTTGGGTAGTTATCGGCCTTAGGGAAAGGATTTGGATGGTTGCATTTTTAAACCATGGGAAGGCTGCCGCATTGTAGTGGTGCGCGACTAACCGAACCTTAGAGCTGATTTTTGGTGCAGTGAAGGAAATTGGTAGTGCGTCCTTCTAGTAAATTGTAGCCACACATCAATTAGCTTGATGTTGGGCTTTGAATTTCGATTTGGACCTCTGTGGGCTAAGTTATAGTCCTTTTAATGAGGTCGGCCATTAAATCTGAGTGGACAGTTTGTCGGTTCGAATTGACTAGCCGTACCTTAGGAACGGGTTTTGGATCATAAAGCCGCGAGAATTTGGCAATAAGTCCATCTGTGGTAGCCACATCAATGAACTTGATGTTAGGCTTTTGAATTTCTTAATTCGGACTTACGTAAACGAGTTATAGTCTTTTTTACTACGAGCAGTCAAATGGAGTGGTGGTCGTCAAACCGAGGTCGTCAAGCGATGGTGATCAAGCGTGGTGATCAAGCGGTGTTGTCAAGCGATTATTATTAGTCAAGCGATTAATTCGTCGAACCGAGGTGGAGTGGCGGTGGTGGAGTCAAGCGGTGCCGTCGAGCGATTGATTAGGTGAGCATTAGATCAAGCGATTAGATCAAGCGGTGGTGGTCAAGGCGATTGATAGATCAAATGGTGGTGAGTCCAACGTTAATTAGGTCAATAGTGGTGATAGCGATTGAATTAGATCAAAAGTGGTCGTCCAACGGTGGTCGTCAGCGGTGGTCATTCTGCGGTGGTCGTCAAGCGATTGCCGTCGAAGCGATTGCTTTCGTCGGTTGGTCGACTCGTCAAAGTTGACTACGCGCGACCTCCAACGGAAGGTCATATCTCGCCCGTTTAATTTCCGTTTGGGTGTTCTTGAATATGGAAAGCCCATGGAGTCAAGAATACATTCATATGCCCTAAGGAGGATGTTAGATGTCAGACCGAGGTGTTTGACTGAGCTCGTCACTTCCAGTGCATATTTCGTCGATTGGTCATTCGTCAAAGTTGACTACACATGACCTCCAACTTCGGAAGGTCATATCTCCTTCGTTTGAACTCCGATTTGGGTGTTATTGGACTCTATGGAAAGCCCATTGAGTCAAGAATACATTAATATTCTGAGGAGTATAGAAGATGTTTGACCGAGGTGGTAGACGAGCTCGTCCAGTTCAGTGCGCTCGTCGATTCGAGTTGTGTGTATGACCTCGACGGGTCCTAACTCCCTACGTCGAACTCCGATTCGAGTGTTCTTGCACTCTATGGAAAGCCCATTGAGTCAGAATCCATCTACATATAGAATGTTTAAGTGGAACTCATATTAAACTCCAAAATCAATCCTAACCAAAACCACTAAATGCAGCTTGAATAATATTGTTCTTTAATGGTTTGGAATAGGAAGGTAACGAGGAGGAAAAGCCAAGCGTGATTGAGATTCCAAGGATTGGAATCAAGTGCAAATATTTTTTGGGTTTGTTCTACCAACTCCTATTCTCGTTTCAAGTTTTTGCATGTTGTTCTAAGCATATTGAATTGATTTAATTGATTTGAGAAAAGTGATTGTGAAATATTTGCATATAATTTCATGATTAGTAGAAAATAAACTGTTTATACAAGCGTACATATTGTACTATATTTTGCTATAAAAGATTTGAACGCCCTTAATAGAATGTTAGCAGTTTATTTCACATTAAGGATAGATTGGTATACTAATAGGAATTCGAATAGCGGTCTTGCGAACTATTGATGTGTCACTCCATTCGTGACCGGCGAGACCGTATCGGTAGTGTTCACTATTTGATTTTTATAACCGATCAGACCTAAGCGGGGCGATCTTGTATTATAAAACCATGTGATCTGCGGCTGCTGACCCGGCGGGCCGTGCCGTGTTTCGATATCTGTATATCGAAGACATAGGTTAAATTCGTTAAGAGGCATGGCGAATTGTGGGCATAAGCTGGAATTGATTGGCATAGCGAAGTGATTATTGAGCCAAGATTGATTGGCATATTGAATTTATTTTCGAAGCGGAATTGTTGAATTGAATTGAATGTAGGAACTAAATTGGTTGTGAGCATATTTGAATTGATTTGAGATTGTGAAATAATGATTATGAGAAATGTATTTATGGGATGATCAATGAACTATAATTTATTGTATATATATAACAAAGTATATGTAATGTATTTATATTGATCATCCAAATGATTGAAAGTTCTGAATTATTAAATTGCATAAATTGATTTAAGCTGGAATTGAGGAATGGATTTGTATAGAACCACTAAGCATGAAAATGCTTAGCGTATTTATTTGTGAGTACCGAGTGATAGATAGTGATCGATAGCGGACCCAGATCGAGGCGTCGAGTCATAAAGAAAAATCTCGGGTATGCTCAGACATGCCCTCATTTCATGTGTTCTTTTTTGATATGGATATTTTGTATAAACAGATTTGAATCTTGAACATCTATTTTGTAAATCATTTGAAAAGGCTTGGATGCACATTGTAAATGGATTTTGTTAAATGTAAATGTTTATGTTGCTTGATTCGTATCGCTTACGCAAATATATGATTTTGAGTAATTTTGAGTGATTTAGTGGCATCGGACTCGGTTCGGATCAGCCAAGCGGGTCGGGTCGGGTGGGCGTCCTGGCTTTATTGGTATCGAGCCTAGGTTTGGCCCGGTTCCTATGAAATGATTTTTAAATTGTTTATACTTGATTGTGAAATTATGTTTTAACATGCATTTCATTTGCATATAAAGGATGACATGACTCTGCGCGGATCTTGTGGTCTTAATAGGATAAGCAGCATGGGCGATTCGGCTTCCTTAAATTCGAGGATGACCCGGGGACTTCGCTAACGATCTATTTAGTGTGGAAGGTGAAGCGGCGTCGTACCTCACTGATAGATGACGGAGACAAATTGGCGGGAATGGGTATCCTCCGACTAGTTCGAGCATTACAAGCCCAGAATGACAATTGCAATTGCTCGAAAGCGATGCGACCATTAGAGAATGGCAAGGAGTGCCAGGCACGCAGATTTTATGGGAAGAAGAGGATGGGCATACATGGCGGGGTGGCTCGAGAGAACCGAGCGAATGCTTGTGATGCATTGCACAGGCGAAGAGAGATTGGAATGTGCGACCTCATTACTTCGAGGATGGGGCTTATCGGTGGTGGGTTTCCTTGACCGGGACAGCCATCGAGAGAGTGACATAGGAGTTCTTCTTGGATGGGTTCGAAACATTATGTGGTCGCATTTATCTTAACAACATGAGACGAGAGTTTCATAAATGCGAAGCAAAGACGGATAGTGTGGCCCGAATATCAAAGAGATTCACGGTTGACAAGTATGCTCCCAGAGATACTATTGAGTGAGGAAGAAAAAGTGTAGGTTTGAAGCTGGCCTTAATGACCATATTGAACCATGTCTGACATTTGCCATGAGGATTTCTCCAAAATTGTGACATGTGCATTGAATGTGGAAAGAGTAAAGAGGAAAGAGAAGGATAAAAGGCGAGGAAAGAAAAATCCGGTCGGAGTCATTTTCGCTGACAACGACGAGGAAGAAGTGGGGACCCGCGGGGTTCCAATCGGCCTATGCAATTTCTGGTAGAATACTACTCTACCCGGCACCATCGATTTGCTAGTACGGGAGGTCGCCAGAGGGCCAGTTGCTCCCCCATTGCCCCATTGTGGGAGAATCATAGATGTGAACTTGGTGCGATTTGTGGATCGAACGCCGAACGAGTTTATTATCATTCGATTCTTCTGTTCTGTTTGAAGTGCGACTTTGAGTGTTCTGAAAGGTAATAAGAGTGTTGCATCCATAGGTGTTCGAGAGACGAGGACCTGAGCTTTGAATGAGCAAGATGGTCATGCTCTAAATTTACCGACATATCTGATAAACGATGGAAGATCTGGCGCTCGGATGTGATGGTCGGTAATTTTACTATCTTTGATCTTATTATGCATGCATTGATAGATCCGGGATCGACTCATTCATACATGTGCGACATACCCAACCTAGTAAATTGCTTAGAGTGGGCGAGTATGACATCTTGGTGGCTTGAACGGCTTGGCCATAGTGTTATTGTGAACGAGTCTATAGAGATTGTCCCGTAAAATCACGAGTATGAATTTTTACTGGAGAATTTGGTTAGGTTATCACCGGGAGTTTGATGTGATATTGGGGGATGGGCTAGTTGTCTGACATCAAGCAATAGTCGATTGTAGAATGAAAGAGTAACCTTAAGACAGAATGAAGATGAAGTAGCCTTCGTCGATTGAGGAATCAAATCATCTATCTAATGTGATATCTGCCGCCACTGCTAGAACAATGGTGCGGAGAGGATGTGAAGCCTACTTGGCTTATGTGATTGATATGGTGAAGGCAAGGCCTAGTGTATCCGATATCCCTACTGGCGACTTTTCGGATGTGTTTAGGAAGAGTTACGAGTTGCCCCCACATAGGAAGTTGAGTTTTGCTATTGACGTTGTACGGGTGCACATGAGGCATCCACATTACCATACGGGAATGGCTCCACTAGAGCTAAAGGAATTGAAATTGCGATTGCAAGAACTACTAGAAAAGGGTTTATTAGACCAGAGTGTATCATAAATGGGGAGCTCGAATTGCTTTTTGTTAAAAAGAAAGAGGGTACACTTCATTATGTAGTGATTCTGAACGGCTGAACAAGTTACTTGATAAGAGAATAAGTATCCGTTACCCGAATTGATGATTTGTTTGACCAATTAAAGGTGCAGTATCTTTTCAAATTTGACTTGCGATCGAATTTCCATCGGTTAAATTAAAAAGATAGATGTGCATAAGGCAGCGGCCGTTTAGGGCGATATGGACATTATGAGTTCCTTGTAATGCCGTTTAGTTTGACAAATGCTCCAGCGACATTCATGAACCTAATGAATCGTGTTTTCAGACCGTATGTGGATCGGTTTGTCGTAGTGTTCATAGACGACATTCTTGTGTATTCACAAGATCGAGAAAGTCATGATGCACACCTTAGAGTAGTGTTAGAGACTTTGAGAAAGAAGCGGTGTATGCAAGCGAGCAAGTGTGAGTTTGGAAGAATGAAGTGTCCTTTCTTGGGCATATAGTATCGAAAAGTAATCGAGGTAGATCCAAAGAAAATAGAAGTGGTTGTTGAATGGGGAAGCCACCTAGAAATGTTCTGAAGTCACGTGGTTTCTGGAATTTGCGGGATCTTACGGAAGATTAGTTCAGGGGTTTTCTATATTTGCGACCCGATGACAAGATTGCTCGAGGAAAAATGTAAGTATGAATGGAGTGAAAAAATGTCAAAGAAGTTTCGATAAGTGAAGCATTCTTAACCGAGGCTCGGTTCTTACCGATAATAGGTAGAGAATATGTGATTTTGGTGATGCGTCGCTAAATGGACTTGGATGTGTCTAATGCAAGAGGGTAAAGTGGTAGCCACATGCTTCCAAGGCAGGTTGAAACCGCATGAAAGGAACTACGCATGATTTGGAATTGGCATAATTGTATTTGCGGCCCGAGAATTTGGAACATTATTTGTATGGAGAGAAGTGTTTCATCTACTTGATCATAAGAGTCTTAAGTATTTGCCCTCACGTGAGAGGCTTAACTTGAGGCACGAGGATGGATGGGCGATAAAGATTATGTTGCGTAATTGATTATCACGGGAAAGGCCAATGTAGTGGCGGCGGCAGTAGAAAGTCAATACAGGCAGCCGACGTTGAATGCCCATTTGTCATTATATAGCTGATGGTCTTGTAGTCGCGAAATGATAGAGACCTTGTTTGTTGAATCAAGTGTAGAGGCACAAAGGAAAGAGAAAATTGTTGCCATAATAAATCGGATTAGAAATGGTAAGGGCGGGTTCACGGTGAGCGAAAATGGAGTGTTGTATTATAAGGATCGGGTTTATTGTGCACCCATTTGTGTGATTTGAGGAAATCCATGCTTGAAGAGGGCACATAGTGGATCTTTTGCTATCCATCAGTAGCACAAAGATGTATTCGAGATTTAAAAAATGTCGTGCGGTAATTAGGGATGAAAGAGATGTCGGAATTTGTAGCGAGTGTTTGGTGTGTCAAGAGTAAAGCGAGCATCAAGTTCGCGGGATTATTGCGGTACCATTAGAATGCTGGAGTGGAAATGGGACCGAATCCCTTATGGATTTTGTGGTTGGGTTACCATTGACGAGGAGAAGGCATGACTCGGTTTGGGTCGTAGTAGATCGGTGCTAAGTCGACTCACTTCCTACCGGTGAGCGGACTATTCCTTGACAAGCTAGCGGTGTATGTCGGGGAAATAGTTCGGTTACATCAGGATTCCTATATCCATTATTTCGGATCGAGATCAGGGTTTGCCGAGATTTTGGGGAGAAGCGCAAGAGGCCTTGGGCACGGCCCGAATTTGGTCTGACGTTCCACCCACAAGCTGATGGATAATGCGAGAGAGTGATCAGTTACGGAAGATATGTTAAGAGGTTGTGTGATGGAGCTTGCAAAAATCGTCGAGATCTTTGCCACTAGATGGAAATATATCACGGCAATGGTTTCCAATCAAGTATTGAATGGCGCCTTATGAGGGCTTTATGTGGGAAAAATGTAGAACACCATTGTGTTGGACGAATTGAGTGAAAAGTGATTGGCCACAGCGATAGAGGAAATTTGAAGAAAAAGTGAAAATGATTAGAGAGAGATTGAAGGTGGCCACCGATAGACAGAAATCATATGCCGACATGAAAAGAAAAGATATTCAATATGAGATTGGCGAAAAAGTGTTTTTGAAAGTATCGCCTTGGAAGAAGGTGATGAGATTTGGGAAAAAGGGCAAGTTGAGCCCTAGATTTATTGGCCCCTATGAAGTGATTGAAAGTGGGACCGGTGGCATCTGATTGGCATTACCTCAGGACTTGGGAAAGATCCATGATGTGTTTCACGTGTCCATGCTCTTGAGTACCCGATCGGACCGTCACATGTAGTCTCTTCGGAGACAATTGGTGAGGCCAGTTGACATATGAAGAAGAGCCGATGGAATTTTGGCTCAGGAAGTGAAGGAATTACGGAATAAGAAGATTCCGTTAGTCAAATCTTTGTGGAGAAACCATAAAATTTGAAGAAACGGCAGGAAAGTGAGAAGCGATGCGGCGGCGATATCATAGCTTGTTTGACTAAGGTAATTTCGAGAATGAAATTTTATTAAGTGAGGAGAGTTTGTAACACCCCAATACCACAAATTTTATAATAAAAATTATTATATATTAGGGTATAATTGAGCCAACTGGGTATTTTAAAGGAAATTTTTTTAATATTGATTAGATGATTGTTGAATCCAGTGAACCCAGTGAAAAGAAAAATATAGAAAAGTGTAAAATGAGGACCCAAGGGTCAATTGTAGAAATAGTTTATATGTCTAATTGATATTAGGAGAAATAAATGAGTAAAAGGAAAAAAATCAAAGGAAATGACATGTGGCATGTAGGAAGGGAGGAAGCTTCCTCCTTTTTAAGAAATACGATTAAGAGTGATCATAAGAAAGAAAAATAGAGAAAAGGAAGAAGTTAGAGAGAGCCCACACCTTCTCTCTAGATTTTCCGGCGATATCGGACCATAGGTCTCGTAGCACGAAGAAGTCCTTCCCTAGACAAAGGCTCTAGTAGAGGCTAGGAGCAGGGACTTCGACAAACTCCATGGTGAGTCTTCTCCTACTTGGTCTTTTTCTACCCTAAGGATTGTTGGGTAGTTATCGGCCTTAGGGAAAGTTTGGTTGCATTTTAAACCATGGGAAGGTACCACATTGTGGTAGTCTTGCTTGACCCAACCGAACCTTAGAGCTGATTTTTGGGTATGAAGTGAAGGGAAATTGGTAGTGCGTCCTTCTAGTAAATTGTAGCCACATCAATTAGCTTGATGTTAGGCTTTTGAATTTCTCGATTTGGACCTCTGTAGACTAAGTTATAGTCCTTTTAATGAGGTCAGCCCAGCTAAATAAGGTCGGGTCAGTTTGTCCAGTTCGGGTCAACTAGCCATACCTTAGAACGGGTTTTTGGGTAATAAATAAAGAGGAATTTGGCAGTAAGTCCTTACATTGGGGTAGCCCTCAATGAACTTGATGTTAGGCTTTTGGGCTGCTTAATTCGGACTTCTGTAGATAAGTTATGGTCTTTTTACTCTGAACGAGTCAAATGGGTCGAGTGGTCGTCAAGTAGAAGTCGTCAAGCGGTGGTCGTCAAGCGATTAATCGTCAAGCGGTGGTCGTCAAAATGGTGATGGAATCAAAACAATCTCATCCGCAATGAAATAAATCGCAATGTCGTCAAATAGTGATAGATCCAACGTTGGTGTCAAATAATTAATTAGATCCAACGTTGGTCGATCCAACGGTGGTCTTCAAGCGGTGCTCGTCAACGGTGCTCGTCCAAGCGGTGCTTTCGTCGGTTAGTCGACTCGTCAAAGTTGACTACGCGCGCGACCTCCAACGGAAGGTCATATCTCCTTCGTTTGAACTTTTCCGTTTGGGCGTTCTTGGACTCTATGGAAAGCCCATTGAATCAAGAATCCATCTATATGCCTGAGGAGGATGTTAGATGTCAGACCGAGGTGTTTGATTGAGCTCGTCACTTCAGTGCAGCTCGTCAGTTCAGGTCGGCTCGTCAAAGTTGACTACGCATGACCTCAACGGAGTCATATCTCGCCGTTTGAACTCCGATTTGGGTGTTCTTGGACTCTATAAAAGCCCATTGAGTCAGAATACATTAATATTCCTGAGGGTATAGAGATGTTTGACCGAGGTGGTAGACAGCTCGTCCAGTTCGGGTCTGCTCGTCGATTCGAGTTTGTGTATGACCTCCAACTTCGGAAGGTCTAACTCCTACGTCAATTTCCGTTCGAGTGTTCTTGCACTCTATGGAAAGCCCATTGAGTCAGAATCCCATCTACATATAGAATGTTTAAATTGGAACTCATAAACTCCGAAAATCAATCCTAACCAAAATCACTAGTACACTTGAATAATATTGTTCTTTAATGGTTTGGAATAGGGACGACAGGAGGAAAAGCCAAGCGTGATTGAGATTCAAAGTTGGAATCAAGGTACCCAAATATTTTGGGTTTTGTTACATAGAACTAATTACTCGTTTAAGTTTTTGCATGTTGTTCTAAAGCATATTGAATTGATTTAATTGATTTGAGAAAGAAAGTGATTGTAAATATTTGCATATAAAAATTTCATGATTATTGAAAATATTTATTTATCTGGCGTACATATTGTACTATATTTTCTTTATATGATTTAGACGCGTAATAGAATGTTAACCCGTTTATTTCGTTAAGGATAGATTGGTATGCCGATGAGATTGAATAAGCGATCGCTGCGGGCAATGATGTGTCACTCCGTCCAGGCCAGTGAGGATTTGTATCGGTAGTGTTCACTCTTTGATTGTTATAGTCGGCCAGCGGAACGTCTTGTGTTATAAAACCATGTGATCTTAGGCACGCAGCTTGAAGCGGGACCGTGCCCGGTGACTGCGATATCATATATCGAAGACATAGGTTAAATTAGTTGGGCATATGAGATTGGTAGGCATAAGCTAGATTGGTGGCATAAGCGAAGTGATTGACCAGGCAGAGATTGATTGGCATAGCTGATTATTTTGAAGCGGGTGATTTTGAGGTGAATTGGATGTCGAACTAAATTGAATTTGTGAGCATGTTGAGATTGATTTGAGATTGTGAAATATTGATTGTAAAATGTATTTATGGGATGATCAATGAACTTTAATTTGTGTATATATATAACAAAGTATATGTAATGTATTATATTGATGTCAAATGATTGAAAGTTACCGAATTATTAAATTGCATAAATTTGATTTAATTGGAATTGAGGAATGAATTTGTATAGAACCACTAAGCATGAAAATGCTTAGCGTGTTTAGAAATGCTTGTGAGGTAAGTGATAGATGGTGATCGATAGCGGACCCCGAAGATCGAGAGCATCGAGTCATAAAGAAGAAATCTCGGGTATGCTCAGGCATGTTGCCTCATTTCTGTGTGTTCTTTTTGATATGGATATTTTGTATGTTGAATTTGGATACTAAACATCTATTTTGTAAATCCATTTTGAAAAGGCTTGGATGCCTACATTGTAGTAGTTTTGTTAAATGTAAATGTTTATGGAACACCCCGATTTAAATGTCGCTTCATAAAGATATGATTTTGAGTAATTTTGAGTGATTTTGGTGGCATCCCGGACTCGGTTCGGATCCGCCCAAGCGGGTCGGTCGGGTGGGGCGTCCTGGTGTCCTTTTTGTCGTATGAGGTTTGCGTTGTATACGCCGTCATTTCTTAAGAACATAGGCTTTCAAGACTGCATGTCCTTGCGTAGTATGAGGCCTTGAGCCTTGGGGGCTCGGACCTCCTTTGCTATTTCTTAAGGCCATGAGCCTTCAAGACTACGTGTCCTTTCGTTGTATGAGGCCTCGGACCTCAAGGGTTTGCCCTTCGCCATTTCTTAAGGCCACAAGCCTTCATGATTATGTGTCCTTTTGCCATATGAGGCCTTAGGACTTAGAAGCTCGGACCCCCTTTTCCCTTTCTTAAGGCTAGGAGCCTTCAAGACCGCGTGTCCTTTTTCCTTATGAGGCCTCAGACTCCTTTCGCCATATCTTAAGGCCACGAGCCTTTAGGACTACGTGTCCTTTCGCCGTATGAGGCCTTGGACCCCCTTAATCATTCCTTAAGGCCATAAGCGATCAGGACTGCATATCCTTTCGTCGTATGAGGCATCGAACCTTGGACCCCCTTTGCCATTCCTTAAGGCAACAAGCCTTTAGGACTATATGTCTTTTCGCCGTATGAGGCCTTAAGCCTCGAGGGATCGGACCCCCTTTGCCATTCCTTAAGGCCATGAGTCTTCAAGACTGCATGTCCTTTCACCGTATGAGGCCTCGAGCCTTGGGGGCTTGGATCCCCTTCGCCATTTCTTAAGGACATGAGCCTTTAGGACTGCATGTCTTTTCGCCATATGAGGCCTCGAACCTTAGGGGCTCGGACCTCCTTTGCCATTTCTTAAGGCCATGAGCCTTCAGCATTATGTGTCCTTTCTTCGTATGAGGCCTTGGACCTCGAGGGCTTGCACCCCTTTCCCCTATTTCTTAAGGCCACAAGCCTTCAGGATTACGTGTCGCCTTAAGACTCAGGGGCTTGGACTCCCTTCGCCATTTCTTAAGGCCACAAGCCTTCAAGACCATGTGTCCTTTCTTCTTATGAGGCCCCAGACTCCCTTCGTTGTATCTTAAGGCCATGAGCCTTCAGGATTGCGTGTCCTTTCTTGTTATGAGGCATCGGACCCCCTTCGTCATTCCTTAAGGCCATGAGTGATCAGGACTGCTTATCCTTTCGTCGTATGAGGCCTTGGGCCGTAGACCCCCTTTTCCATTCCTTAAGGCCACGAGCCTTTAAGACTATATGTCTTTTCGTCGCATGAGGCCTCAGGCCTCAAGGGCTCGAACCCCCTTTGCCATTCCTTAAGGTCACTAGCCTTCAGAACTGCGTGTCCTTTCACCATATAAGGCCTCGAGTATGGGGCTCAAACCCCATTCACCATTTCCTAAGGCCACGAGCCTTCCGGACTGTGTGTCCTTTCGTCGTATGAGGCCTCGAGCCTCGGGGGCTCAGACCCCCTTCGCCATTTCAAAATTAGGAACACATGTCACAAGCAGGCAATAACATAAAGGAAATAAGAAACGATTACCATTCATGCAATACAAAAAGTTGCCCAATGTGCTATCGTAAAAAAAAAAAAAAGTCATAAAATTGGGTATAACACTAATAGGTATGTTGATTCTTCAAACGGTCGTAGGATTGAGACTAATCCGCATCCGGATCCAAGGGAGGCTCCTCGTCGGTTATAAAATTCGTCCCTACTCCTCCACAGCCCGGAGTCGATTCCGAAGCTTTCTCCTCGGAGAGATAGCTCGTCCCAGGCTGGACCCTGTCCTCAATTATTCTAACGACATGCTAAGCCTTGGAATCCGCGTAGCCTGCCACATACCAAACGCTATATTTGCATTCGTAGTTCTCATCATCTAGAGTTGAAAGCTCCTCATTGTAAGCAGCCTGCAGTTCTCTCGCCATTAACTCTATCTCGGACTCGCAAAACCCATTCTTCTACTCGAGCTCCTTTTGATGCTCGCTCACCAGCTTTGTAGTACCATCCTCCCACTGCCTCTTTTTGTTTGTCAAGCTACCTGCTCTTAGAAGAGTGCACAGCCTTCCTCATGTGGCGAGGCTAATTGCTGTTCAAGCTCGAGCACCCGAGTCTTAGCCTGCTTATCCTCCGTGCCGAACCTCTTCCATGCCTATCATGAATCGATGATGGACTCCCATGCAGTAGTACTATGTGAAATAGACCTCGAAGACTCTACATTGCTATCCGAAGAGAAGCACTATAAATAAGGCAGAGGAACATATGATAGGAACAAGAAGAGATTTGATAAAACATTACCATGGTCGCTATGTCAAATGAGGCAATGTCAGACATCTTTCCCATCGCCCTCTTCATTGCCTCTACATGAAGCAGTTCCTCGAACTAGGGGCCTCGATCGCTGGTTCTTTCACCTCGAACTCTTCATACAAGGAAGGGTCGACAAGAAGAGACTCAATCGTCGAGGGGGACTCTGCCCTAGCAAGGTGGGCCCGCCTTCTCCGCTAGCCTTAGCTTTCCCTTTTGCGCGGGTCAACTGCTTGTAGGGGGGTCGAGTCCCCTACAGTCTTAGTGGAACGTCGAGCATATTCGTAGATTGGCTACTCTGCCTCTTTTGTGGTCAGGTGGTAGAGTCAGGATCGACATTCCCCCCTTATTTCAAGTCGAGGGAGTAAGAGGAAACTTTTTCACGAGTTCGCTATCGAAGCTATATCTACACGAGGGCTTAGCTGAGGTCACATGCCTTGATAATATCTGATCAAGCTCTCAGGATGAAGATCCCACAGCTCAAGTGTTCGTCGTCCCGGGATAAGTCAATTTCAGAACCTCATAGGGGACAAACTTTTCGGGGTTATCAATTACCTCCTAAATATTCTCGGGAGTCAACTGTTTTTTGTAATCCCGCTTTGAAGTCGGACGTTTGAGGGATTTCACCAAGAGGCCGAGCAGAGCAGAGGAGATGTCATCCACCAGCTCCCACGACGTCGAGAATCACATGCCACAATCAAAGTAATCCAGGAAACAAAAGGAGGAGAAAAGTGAAAGGGTGGGGACCGGTGACCACGCATCCGACCTGTCAGGATCCATGTTTATCTGATATTCATTGAGCATGGAGTCCTTGGCGCAGCCCCCACGTGTCAATTATCATGACGCATTCCATGAGTTATTCTTGCTTGTATCGGGTAAGTTGAGAAGGAGCTGTAGTGGTGAGGGTCAGTCACAAGTAATACTTTGCCGAGGTTGTGTTTCTTCCAAGGTATAGACGTAAAGGATACTCCTTAGGCCCGATACGAAGATTCGTGTCGATGGTTGTCTGTACCGTGGAGGTCAGATGATGTTGACATGGTATGGGCATGATGCGCCCCAGGCATGGTGGAAGGCACAGTTTGCCGCGTGCCCAGAAATGCCCTCAACCACTCAATAAATGAATCTTAAACCAATGGAAATAAATATATTTACCCGCAAGCCTCAATCATGAACTCATCAAAACCCCAAGTCAGACATTAGGAAAAAGAGTACTTCTCCCAAATTGTTGCCCAAGCATCCTGGATGGTTTTGGAGCTAAGTGACCTCGTTTGAGGTCATCTGACTCGATCCAGGTAGGGTGAATAAGAGCTCCCTGGGGTCAGTCAGGGGAGGGACTCGGATGGCCCTCCCTCTCACCCTCGATTGACCTTTGGGTATCATCGCCAACCACTCGTGATGAACACAGACACTCGGGGTCACGAGCATCTAGAGACAAAGGATCGAGGTGGGCTAAGACAATCAAAAGCAAGCAACGCTTAAAGCACAAAGGAAAGGGAGGAGGGAGAGACCCATAGGCTATGACAATATTAGAAAGGTCCACTGGGACTATTAGAAGGGCAGGAGAAGAAGGATGGTAGAAGAAGAACAGAGCAGACCCATAATATGTAATGTACCAAAATAGCCTTTTATTTATTATTATTTTCACTTTCTGAGATTTTCTACTAGTATAAATTTTTTATTTTATTTATTTGATGTTTATTGGTTTTTAAATGAAATTAAAAATAGGAGTTTTAAATGAAACTTTGCATAGTAAAATTAGTACACTAGATTAAGCCATAGTAGTTTAATGATATGTTTGGATTTGTGTGCAGGTTAGATGAAAGTGGGTTGTACGGGGTTCGGGTTGGAGTTGATTTGAGTGTTTAGGAATGAGGATACGAGGTCATGATGAAAGAGAGTATATGCCAAAATGGAAATGTAATAAGTTGTTATGCAAATAAAATAGAAATGAAGGGCTTTAATAAAAAAATAAAAAAAAAGCCATAAAGGGGAAGGCCAAACAAAACCTTATACAAGATGAGAATAAGATCAAATTTGGTCTATTGAAATAAGATTATTTCTTATTTGGGCAAAAGGGGAGCTAGGGCTTATGGGTTTACGTTTTGGAGAGAAGAAGATCAAATTTTGGTGATTGCTCTTCAATGGTTTTGGAGATCTACTTGTGCTTGCAAAGAAGAAGAGAAGAAAAGATGAAAGGAAAGTTCAAGAAGTCCAAGTTAGGGCCACGATTGAGAGAGGGGGAGAAGCCATCTTTGGACTCTATTTGTTCTTGAAGAGTAAGGAAGAAGGAAAACTAGAGGAGTGTTTAAAAAGATTAAGGTATAAATACTTGTCTAAGTTTGGGTATGGATTCACCCATTTGCTTGTTAGGAATCCTCCTAACTCCCTATTTGACTAACTCCCTCTTTGATTGTGTTTGGATTGGTAAAACCATAAGTTAGTATACATATATTTGAGTTAGAGTTCAAGCAGCCTTTTTGCTTTGTTTAAGATTGGTTTTGAGAAATTTTTGTATAAAGGAAATGTTCGGGTTTTAGGGGAGATGCTGTCAAATTTTTTCCAAAGCCTATGTTTTTGATTTGGCCATAACTTGGTCATTGCTTATACAAATTGAGTGATTCAAATTTCTGGGTAAACTAGACTTCTAGGAGAACAAATTTCCTTAAAACAGGCCTCTTCATTTGGACCCCATTGGCCAGGGTTGAAGTGAGAGTAGAGGAGGAGGGAGAAGGGAGGAGAGGAGAGGAGAGAGGAGAGAGGAAAAAAAAGGAAAAAAAAGCATTGGAAAAAATTACGGTTATGTTTTGAAAATAGAGTAGTCCTAGTTGTTTAGGACATGTTTGTTAAATCAATAATCTCGTTTTAAAGCATATCTGGATTTGATACTCAGGTGGATGATTCCAATTTTGATCAAAATAGATTTATAGAGAACTGATGAACTTGAGAAGGAATTTATTGTGAAAAATATGGCTCATTTGTTCCTATAAAGAATTTTACAAGTGAAGGTGTATTAGGTGAGAATCAGCCACAGCTGAGTGAGACCTGAGCGAATTAAAGGCCAGTTAGCGGATCACAGACGAAACCGTGTAGATCGAGAAAATAATTTATCAAAGTACATTTTCATTCTATAAAACATTTTCATTCTCAAATCTTTGTGACGGTTTCATTTTAGGAACTTAGAAGTTCATAAGCATTTACAATGATTCGAAATACAATTCAAATAGACCCTTAAACATTTAACAAAATGCATTTACAATAGAAGGCATTTCATGCATTTTTCAAATCTAATTTACAAGCCAAATATTGAATTTAAATTATACTAAAATATCATTAAAATAGAGTAAATATGCAATGTATTTATATATAGCTATTATAATACAAATGCTCTAAATATAAATCTGTTACATCAAATATATATATTGAGGTAAAAACAATATGCTAAAGCATTTTCATGCTAAAAAATGTAAATGATTTATATACAATTAAAATTTAACACGTTTAAAGTTTGGTCAAAATATTGAAGTTTTTATAAAACAAACTTCAAAGTATTTGAATGATCAAAAGTATCAATGCAATGCATATACATATTTCATATTCAATCATTTATGGTTGGTGATAAATACCGAATATGCACTTTCATATGTTATAAAATAGTATAACCAATCATGCATTTTCACAATGCTATTTTTCTATTTAATTTACTAGTATACTTTTCAAAATTCAATATCAACAGTTAAATCATTAATTCACTATACTCAAATTTAACCTAATAATTTCAAATATACTAGGGATATGGGATCATGAATATGAATATATATATATAGTTGGATTAATTTAAAATTATAAAAATGGTTTATAATGAACATAGTATGATTATAATTTTGAGAACATACAATGGGTTATTAAGAACAAAATCAGGGTGGTGAACATATAGGCCACGAGTTTCATTTGAACATTTGATCGGGTGACACATCAATGCAGTAGTTCGCGATCTTGCTATTTTGACCCACATTGGTATACAGTAAACTATACGAACTAGTGGTTAACATTCAATTAGGGCATTAAATACTACTGTTCTACATTACAATATTTGTATACTTAGTTCAAATGCACACCTTATATAATTTTCATTTGTAAAAAGCATTTACAAATAAATTTCTTTGATAATTAAAACAATTCAATATGATTTGCTGTGTAATTTGAAACTGAAGATAGTTTAA
The DNA here is from genome assembly GCA_016808115.1 of Tetrastigma voinierianum. Classification (NCBI taxonomy): domain Eukaryota; kingdom Viridiplantae; phylum Streptophyta; class Magnoliopsida; order Vitales; family Vitaceae; genus Tetrastigma; species Tetrastigma voinierianum. The sequence goes on from JAEQBH010008103.1 coordinate 184,436, forward strand.
AGTCTTGAGCAAAAGACTAGGAAGATAGAACATGTACCAAAATGAGTGACTTGAGTTCGAATCGAGATATAAAACAAATGGGACATATATAATTATTTCAATTCAAATATATTGACAATCACGTATTGTAGGTTGTTCTGGGGTTTTGAGCGGGAGGTTCATATACATGATATCTCTTCATGAAAATTTAGGACACATGAGCCATAAATTGCTCAATGCTATTAAGGAAATTTAACTCTGTGTCTATTACTAGCAAGAAAGTAGAGAATCATCTCATTTATTACCAAACTCAAATTTATAGCATTTTTAATGCAAAAAGCTAATTGAGTATGCTATCATGGTTACTGAATTACTTAATTAGAGAGGTGTAATATAAGTGGTAATGATTTCATATACACATTGAAGTACAAAATGATTATAAAGGTTTAGTATAAAATTAGAATAAATAAAATTTGGATATAAAAGCTAGATTTTTACAATGGACTATAATTTGCAAGCGAATCAGAGTACATTCTTACACATGGCTACACTTTGACAGAATTTAAGAGCACTTTAGGGTTACAATTTGCATGCCTTCCTTCAAGTAAATTATTCCTAAAAGTCTGCCTACTGAAATTACAAATCTCATTTGACAAGTAAAGCATTATGCAAAAAACACTATATATGTGCAAAAAAAGCATAACAGCAAAACTGAAACTCATGTAACATTGAAACAGCAAAACTATAATTTATCATGTTTAACTATAGCATATTTATGAACCTATATGTATGATTATTTGCAATTTGGAATAACTATTTGGATGATTATAGATATATAATGAAGCAAGAGCAGGGAGTTTGAATGAAATTTTAATGACGTTCTTTTGAAAACCGACATTTCCAGCACATGACATTACTAAGAAATAAAAACCATGTAATCTTCAGAAACTCAGCCTAACACAACTAGAAACTCATTTCAAATCAAAACAAAACTCACTGTTCATTTGAGAATTTCTGACGCACAAGGAAATAAAAGATGAGCTGGGAAAAACATCAAATAACAAAGTATAGAAAACATAGTGGCAGTTAGCAGGAGACAAAGGAATGGAGGCATGAACTGGAAAAGCAGAATGCAGGTAGCGCGAAGCGTAGATGATGAGCGGACAACAGGAGATGAATGAGGATACGATGGTTGTGATATAGTTGAGGTGTGGACCAGTGGTGTGTTCACCTGTTCATGTTTTCATATGGTGGATGTGGTCCGCAGTGCTGCAGGACCTTGTTTGGCGCGAGAAAAGCGTTCTGTTGACTTAGGTTTAATTCTATTTAGCACTGTATATTTCATTTATTTATTATCTCTAAGCATATTATGTTACTGAACATATAAACTTATTTACGGTCATTATGGGTCCATAAGTTTACAAATTTCAGGTGTAAGCTGTTTGAGTGAGATTTAAGGATTCTAATAGGACTATAGATTTTGTGAAATGTATTTACAATCGTAACAACGATTTCAAAGCTATGTTTGCAGTTTAACAGTTTATCAATTTTCGGAAGGCCAGAGTTTGAAGCGAGATTTATATGGATATGTAGTATGTTATAAAAGTATAGGGTATTTTGGGCGTTGCAGCGGCAAAGAAAACCAGTGTGCATGACTGATTTTCTTTGTTGTTCTCACGATTGCGAGCGTGTTGTGATGGTTAAAGCGTAATCAATAAGCTTGCTAAGGTAGAATTCTAAGAATAGAGAATAAATGACAACTGCCTGATTTATTTCTATACTATCTTCTTGTTTCAAGTTTTGTATTTGTTTGTCAAGCAAATGCAGACATTGTTATGAAATTTCTGAATTTTGGTTGGAACTGGTTAAATATGAAGAATATTTGACAAACATTGCATATGTGCTTACATTTTGAACCATAAATGAATTTGTTTGAATGTTGGTTAATTGACATAAATGAACTATGTAATGAAATCAAATCGAAAATGTTAATTGTATTGTGGAAATATGAAAAATGAAGATACTATCAAATGACTAATTATTATGCCATAAGAGAATGATAACAAATCCATATTCAGGGTGGAATATATTATACAATAAGGGTAAATGATGTAAACAAAATGATTTATAGTAGCATGTCTGGAGTGCAGTAGCGTGGGGGCAGTATGTTAGTGTACAAAAATGAAAATGTAAAATAAATGAGTACGTAACCGACGGAATGATGCGAGTTATTAAATGTACTATATCTTGGCTGCGTAGGCGGGCCAGGTATGGAGTGTAGGTGATTTTGTTATTCTACCTTGAAAGTTTCGGTTATATTTGTTGAGGCAAAATGATTGTAATTGTGTGGATTATTGTGGTGAGTTGTGACAAGAATAACAGCACAGCTAGAGGCATAAGGAATAGAAAGTGTGTATTTCTATATTTGAGACAAAATGAAAGTATGTTAAACTATTATAAATTGTATATTTATAAATATTGCATGGATCCACATGAAGTAAATGTTGAGTTGTTTGGAAAATATGTTGAATATATTTTAAGAGATGAATCAAAAATGATATATATAACAAAGATTAGTATTAATACATATATGTGTGGTGTGGTTGTTTGAGTAAGAGTAGAGTACGAGATCCTTTGAGCGTGAAGTCTTTGATGGTTGGTTTCCCTTGGTTGGTGGGGTGGATGGTGGCGGGACCAGGAGGCGCGGGAAAGCAGGTGCGTCGTCGGAGTGGGTGGGATTGTAGAGTGGAGTAACACGCCGTTAGAGTATAATTATGATATCATGTGAAGTACTGTATTAAAATCAAAAGATATAAAGATATTCATAAGAATATTATATTTTCAATTTTTTTTAATGTACTTTACATGGTGGATTTTCAAAGATAAGAGGTGAACTCTGATAAATATTTTGTAAATGATTTGAAAAAGGAATGGAAATACCATTTTGTATTAATATTGTACTAAAATATAGTTATGAATCATCTTAAAAAGATATAATATATATTTCTTATAATAATAAATGTGAAATAGCAATGATATTATATCCATATATATATATATATATATATATATATATATATATATATATATATATATATATATATATATATATATATGAAATTAAATGAATAATAAATATCCTATGGAAAATGAGAATATGAAATGTGTTTTAGATTTAGTGGTTCATGTCTAACCATCCAGGTCAGGTAGGGTCAGGGGAGTCAGGGGCACGACACTTAAGGGCGAAACCAAAAAATAATAATGTGTAAAACCCAACAACAAGTGTTCCAGGAAGTAAACCTGTGGGATCGAAGCTACAACCAGGAGCTCAAACAAGGACGGAGCTTTGATGCTGGAAAAGCGGCAGTGGACGGAGGTTCCGAATGAGGGACGAAGGGACGCCAACAATAGGACGAAACTACCGACTGTCGGGAATACAGAATCGCCTCTTAAGTTTTCGTCGGTAGAAATTTCAGGGTTTGAACAGCTTCGTGTAATTCAAAAGAGGGAATCGACGCATTGGAACCCTAAGTTATAGGCTTATAGCCGAAAAACCCAGAGAAGGGCATTAAACATAGCAGTCAAGTCCACCATCACACGCCTCCTAAGACCAACCCATGGTCAACGCCTGTCCAACGTGTAGGAGCGAAAGGACGAACTGCCATGCTCACGTGACACACTAATAGTACCATTCCAATAAAGCCTAATTGAAATGGAATAATAGAACGGGGTAGTCATATCCAGGCCCACGATCTAAGGAGTAAGGTCCAACTACAGATGGGCCCAGACACAAGCCCAAAATGGAAGGGGGGCGGCTGACCATGCTCCCCCGAGCAGGCATTATTCTTTTCAATCTCCGCAGCAACATGTCGGGTGTGTCTATGCCCGAGCCTACCAATCGGACATTGTTTGAGGAAAATTAAAGTGGCGTTTGTGTTTTTTATTTAGTACTAAATATATTTATTTTTTAGCTTAATATATTGAATAGTACTTAATAACATTAAATATTAAGTTATTTATTTTTTAAAATTAGGTAGTGAGTAGGGATGATAATGAGACAGATTATTTCCGATTCCCGTCCCATCCCAGCTTTAATGGAACGAATTTGGTTTAACTGTTATCGGGTTTTTAGTGGGTTTGAGTTTATTTTATAAAATTCGAGACGAATTTGGAGTATGTTTAGGTATTGTTACTCCCGCTCTGCCTCGATTATATTTTAAAAATATCTTATTATTATTTTATTTTATACTTTAATATAAACAATAATAATAATAATTAGAATGTTTTTTAATAAATAATTTATAAAAATTCATAATATTTTTATTTTTTTATGAAATATATTAATTTTTAATATAATAAAAATAAAAAGGTAAATAAAAAATAAAATAAAATAAAATATGGCAAAGAAGCATATTTGAAATTTTCCTATCCCACTAGGTCTACGTTTAATTTTTAAATGAAACGGTTTGAAATTGAAAAAAAATAAATAAAATTTGGAGTCGGGATGAAATGCTTTCGTCACCAAATGCTCCGGTGTCGTATGGGAGTGAGTGTTACTAGCTCTTCTCCTTATTGGCAATGATGGAGTATCAGAATCTGAAGCTTCCGGTTGTTTCACAGCCTCCTTGTCATGGAGATGTTCGATCACTCTGACGTTGAGTATGTAACACTCGATCATACTCGCTATGGCATCAAAATTGTACAATGTGGAGTAGTATTTGGTCGAATATTTTGTCTGATGCGAGCGTGCGGCCCATGGGCTCTAAAGTTAGGCCAGGTAGTCACGGATCACTGACCGGGTTCAAAACTCGATCGATTAGATATGAATCGGTCAGTCGTATCTGAAGGTGACCACGCTAAGTTCGAGACCAAATACGAGATATTGGTAAACTCGATTGTGAATCGGCCAAACTCGGAAGTTTCGGCCGAGATTCCGAGTTAACTCGGTCTTCTTAAAGAAGAAAAACAGCCGATTTAAGATATTCTCACTCCGTTTCTACCTATTACAACAAAAAAAAAAAATCAATTTTATAAGAAATGTAAATTCCTCTTCAAAATAACTAAAAATCAAAACTTTTTTCCCTTCCTTACCAAGATGAACCAGATTTCTAATTCTAGTCCATGTCGAGATGGTGAGTGGAAATTTGACATGGGGTTTGTTGTGGAAGCCCAAGCAGAGGAGGAGTTATCGGAGAAGTTGTTGGGGTAGTTAAGTTCTGCAGCTAGAATGGAAATAATCTCCGATGCGTGTTCCTTAGGCGTTCTTTGTCATCGAGCCGGTTGCCGTAGTTTCGAAGCGAGGGTTAGGGTTTACTAAGGTGAATCACCACAAGTCGGTGGATGTTAGGATAGAAAAGATGAAGGGAGGGCAACACCAAAACACGAAGAGTTGTGAAAAATTTATTAACTTCTTGAAATTAGAAATATTTATTAAATGGGGGAAGGTGGGTTAGTGTCATTTTTAATAACAAATTTTGGACGAAAGTTATAATAATAAATTATTGACTAAATTAATTTAAAGATGAATTTAAAGATAAAGACTAAATTACTTTTAAATTAACATCTAATTTTGTAATACAATATATTATAATTTTCTAATTTTTTTAGTGAATGTTTTATAATTATTAAATAATATTAAATATAAAATAAATTTTATTGTATTATTAATTTTTAACTTATTTAATTACATGTATTCTCTAATAATTTATAATTTTGTAATCTCTTTATTTATTTAAATTTGCGTATCGATCAATACCAAACGGATATATTTAGACCGATACGTTTTAGGACCCTTCGAATTAGTGATCGATATCGCGACTTTGAACTTTAATGCGAAGTAAAGAGAGTTGGGGACGGGGAAGGCGATGAGAAGATGGCCACAAGAGAAAAGGAGAACGAAAGTTAGCATCAGCGGACGGGGTACTTTGTATCTTTTCAATAATATTTCAGAAGCGAAACCGGAAGCGACACGACCGAGGTAACTCCATATGCCGACGAGGGATACGAAGGTGGTGGTGCTGTGGGTGGTGTAGCCAACGAATATCTGACAAAAGTTGTCAATCAAATTTAGCGTTCCTCCGACTCCAAACGTTGTGGCTGTGAACAAAATTAACATGTCTATGCTGAAAAGTGCTTGTAGAATGGTGTAGTCCTCCCCTCTGTCCGGTGGCTTGAACATGGTTTTCAAACAAGAAACTGGTTCCTCTGCAGTTTCCGGAGCTGCTGTGGGTGGTGGAAGCTGCTCGGCCGACGCTGATGTGGGTGCTTGCTCAACCACCGATGGAATTTGGGTACGTAATTACTTTCACCTGGGCGGTGTCCAAGGTCCTCCATATGCTGAATTCCTCTCTGATAACAACGGCGGCGCTTACAGCATACTCGACCCTGGAGAAGGTAAGCTTGTTTTGTATGATGATTAAAGCCATGAGTAATCCAGCTAGGCCGAGAGACATATAGAGAAGATCATAAAAAACCTTGAGCTCGTTTGCTTGCCGAACGACCTTCAAGGTCCTGATTGTCAGAATAAAAACAAAGCAGACAACCGCCGGGAGCCAAGCAATGAGAAGAATAAAAGTTTTGGAGTCATCTCCATAGAAAGCTTGGTAGAGTTGTGTGATGATAGCGCCGTTCAAACCGAGAAACCCCTTCAGAAGTCCCAAAACCACGTCCCGGCTTTCCGGGAAGTACTTGACACAAGTAACCAACGCGCTGGTATTGGCAAAAAGATTCGGAGTTAGCGCCAATGCAGATGTAGAGACACATGCCATATCTGGGGTTTGAAGATGCGGTAGGTTGCGTATGAATCATGACATACCCAAAAAAGTTCATAACGACACTAATAGAGAGAACCATCCAAGGCGGCGTGATCTCGTTGATGATGCCCGACAACACCCCAACGTTGCCGCCCAGGTCCTTGAAGATGCTGAGCAAATTAAGGGTGATCTGATCATAACCCAGTGATGTTTTGATGTCACCCATAGACTGAACATGTAAGTTGCACCGACGACAGACATGATCTGGAGGGAAGCAAAGACCATGAGCCATCTCCCCACAAGCACTTGCAAGCCAAATCTCTCTCCCTCCTCCCCCACCACTGAACTCAGCCGCCTCCATGTTTTTTCCCACCTCGGGTGTCGACAAATAATTTAGGAGTGATGAGTGCTGATGATTCTTGAGGGTTCATAATGGCTCATATTTATAGTACACAGATGTCTTACACTCGTGTGAATTAACCTGAGTTTCATCTTAGACATGATGGGAGATATCAAGAAATAACAAGTTCCAAATCTGCAACCACGTGCTGTCATCATGACACTGACACTCACAACCAACTGCTAGAATATAATGCATTATTAAGATTGAACCAAGTTCATTTTGATAGCATTATATTAGCTTTTTCGGAGCCTTCAATTAAGTTGCTAGTATGAGATATGAATCGCTGCATTTGTCGGCTTGTCAGTTAACCCAAAAAATATCTTTATCACTAAAAATAGTATGTGTGTGGTTAATGCAGTCAACGAGACATACATCGCCATCGTCTATCTCCCATTTGTCTAGAGCAATGACATGTAAATAATAAATATAAAAAATAATATAATAACAATGATAAATTTACCCATTTATTTGTATGTTCTATGATATATCATTTCAATAAATATGTCATCAAATGATGCATTTTCTCAAGAGGGTATCTTAAAAATCCCACGTCATAATAAGATAGGTCTGATCTTTTAGCATTAGTAAGTTCATTTCTGTTTTTCTATATTTTGTTAGTGTTTTGGTAAAGGTCTGCAAATGTTTGGCCGTACAATGAGTCAAACCAATCTCTTTATACCATCATGCTTGCCATTCTCTGTATTTCTTGAGATAATCATTTTGTGTATTCTGTCTTGTTTTGCCTCGGTATTGTTCACTACGGTGAATTGCATTGAAGTTTCACTTTATAGGTAGAATTGTACGTGGGTTCCATAGTGTCAATTCCTTCCGACCACGACCACGACCTTGACCACGACTACGTCCACGTCCATTAGTTTGAGATATCCTCAGAATAGCGGGGAATGGATTCGGTTCGATCAGTAAAATTTGGTGATTTTCAGTAAAAGCTCATTCTTCGCTGAAGGAGACATGATGATTAGAATACTTTTGTTTGCGCTCTCGATCCTTTCTTTGCAGAGAGCACATTCGAGGCATGAAATGTAGTGAATGTTTTCTCTAACATGTCTTCCTCTGTCACCTTTTCTCCACTGACTGGCTTGGGGCGATTCTAATAAGCGAGTTATATTCACTAAGCTGTTTAAAATCTTTTAGCCTCAGTGCATCAGTCATAAAACTTTTGGGAGGTCTTATTTTTGGTGGTCATATCTCGCTTTTAACTCATTCCATAGTGAGATAGTCTTTTATTGTAAAGAATATTCATTTTCAAGTCAAGTCATGTGGAGGCGATAAGAAGGAAAATCAATGATTTTAATACGATCTGTGGGATGTGATTCTTCTTATTGTATTGCCAAATTCGCATAGCATCCAAAGTGGATCTTCAAATCAAAGATGCGACATATAGTTTTTTTCGAAATATCAAGGGCACAAACTCTAATTTTGTAAAGATTTGACATTTTCAAAAAAAAAATCCTTTAGAATGTGATGAAAAAAAACAAGGTTAACTTTAGGTAGGACTTAGATGATTTACCTCGAGCAAACTCGTCTTGATAACGTTTTGAAAATCTTTATTTGAATGATGATCCACAGGAGATGAGTCCACTCTTATGTACAAGAAGAAGTAGATAATTTCATAGAGATGGAAATATTTGAAGAGCAAGGAAGCAAGATGGGGGAGAAGGAATGACACTGTTTTTGGGGATCAAATTATACATAGGGTGGGAAGGCCTATTTATAGGCTCCAAAAGTGACCTCCCAATATCACTCGACTAATGTAGACCAATGAGGGTATTAAATATAATATTAATGATAGTTTATGTATACAAATTTCGGATGAATTCATTCATTGCAAAACCTTGAATCGGGCGACTTGTGTGTGATCTTTGAATCGGGGTGGAGCACGATTCATTTCGAAAACCTTTTGTTTATAATAGATATTTCATTATTATACGGTTGAGATGTAGTTTTAGAAAAAAATATTTTTTTATTCCAAACATAAATGAAATTTGTATTTGTTAACATTCTAAATTAATTAATAGATAAATATCTTCATCTAACGAGGGATGTACATCTTTATAATGTGGAATTACATGTTATTATTGGATATAATGAGGATGAAGATAAATATTAGAGACATATGAAATTTCATTTGATACTTTGAAGTTGTTTTTTTTCTGATATGTTATTAATTTGTCACTTTATTGTTTTGGTACTATTTAGCTAGTTAGCTTGATACTTTAGTTATTACAATGTTCTAGCATTATTTATTTATTTAAGTTTGTTTACTATTATTATACTGTTTAGACTCAATTATTTTATATATTAATTATTATTATATATTTGTACATTATTTATTTTTATTTGAAGAATGATGAATTTGTAAAATTAATTTTTTAACAAATTTTAAGGTTTTGCCTGGATTTTGACATAAAATTGCATGGGCTAGCTACGAAATGGGTTGAAGTAGGCACATTTACTAAGCTCTAATTGTAATGTACACATCAAACTTTTTCTTCATCTTCATGCCTGGTAGTTGTTCGGTGGCTGGCTTGCCTTTTCGAGGTGGTGAAACACGATCCGTCGGGTTTTGTTATCCTTCTCTACTCGGGCTTAAATACGCCTTACTTAGGGTTAGGTCGGGATCATGCGTACTGTCGAGTTTGGGCACGACTCCTGATAAGCGCTAAGCATGGCATGTGTCCAAGGACTTATCCCACTCCACTAGCCCCCCCTAGTGTCATTTCAAGCCATGGGGGTTGGAATGACACTAAACTCTTTGGTCGTCGACGAAGGGTCGACGTGACATCATGAGAACATCTCGAGGAGGCTGCCAGGACTTCTGTTGTGACGTCGAGGGCGAGTCGAGCCCGACCACCGAGGCATCATGCATGGAGGAACATCTCAGGGAACTACTCGAGGGCATGACATCGCTGAGAACATCTCAGGAGGCACATGAGACTTACGTGCGTCGAGGACCGTCTAAGGCCCGGCCTTGAACATCATATCATGGAGAACATCTCAAGGGAACCACCACAGTCTTTGGGGCTCATCCTATGGAGATCATTCAGGAGGCAGAGTCAGTATGGGGCTTATCTAAATGGAGAACATCTCGAGGAGTGATCAGTACGGGGCTTATCTCATGGAGGAACATCCCGAAATTAGAAACTCAGTGCACGGGGCTCATACATGGAGAACATCTCGAGGAGGTCACTTAGTGAGTTCATCCATAGAACATCTTAAGGAATTCGCCAATCTTTGGAGTATCTCATGGAGAGAACATCTCAAGGAATTTGCACGAAATTATAGTCTCATCTGGAGAACATCTGAGAGGCTGGCAATTGCTCGTCTCATCTCATGGAGACCATCTCAAGGAGAGACCTTGGTGTATTTCATCTCATGGAGAACATCTCACGGAGGTCTCCTGAGTACTGGGCTCATCTCATGGAGAACATCTCAAGCGAGCTACCCGAGTACATGGCTCATCTCACGGAGAACATCTCAAAGAGAACATTTCATGGAGTACATCTTAAGGAGAACACCTTAAGGAGAACATCTCACGGAGAACATCTCACGGAGAACATCTCACGGAGAACATCTCACGGAGTACATCTCAAGGAGGACATCTTAGGGAGAACATCTAACGAAGTAAATCTCAAGGAGAACATCTCACGAAGTACATCTCAAGGATAACATCTTAGGGAGAACATCTCACGGAGTACATCTCAAGAAGAACATCTCATGGAGTACATCTCGAGGAGGGCATCTCATGGAGTACATCTCAAGGAGAACATCTCGGGAACATCTCAGGTACATCTTAAGATAAACATCTGAGGAGGAACGTATCTCACAGTGCATCTCAAGGAGAACATCTTAGGGACAACATCTCACATAGTACATCTCAAGGAGAACATCTCAAGGAGAACATCTCAAGGAGAACATCTCACGGAGTACATCTCAAGGAGAACATCTCATGGAGTATATCTCAAGGAGAACATCTCACGGAGTACATCTCAAGCATAACATCTCAGGGAAAACATCTCACGGAGTACATCTCAAGGAGAACATCTCAGGGAGAACATCTCATAGAACACATCTCAAGGAGAACATCTCATAGAACACATCTCAAGGAGAACATCTCATAGATTTTCTTCTAGGGAACTCATCTCATAGGATCATCTCAAGGAGTACTACTTAGAGGTAGAATCGTTTCAAGGAGTTTATGAAGGTAGAACTATCTCAAGGAGTTCGTTTCACAAAGATATATAATCATCTTAAGGAGTTCGTCTATTGGAGATACAATTATCTCAAGCAGTTCGTCTCGGGGAGCTCGACATATCAAAGAGTTCGTCGCATGGAGCTCGGTACAGGCTCTTAAGCTCGACATATCAAGGGGTTCATCTCATGGAGTTTGGCACAAGCTCTTAAGCTCGACATATTAAGGAGTTCGTCTCATGGATCTTGGCATAATCTTTCAAGCTCGGAATAAATTAATGTTGATTAGTTTTATATGGCAAGATACTTAGGTTTAATTATTTGACACGTTACTAGCTAGGGCGCAATAACTTCTCATTCTCTGTGGGGTGGTCATCTAGATCGCCCTCCCTCCTTGCAACTTACACTAAGGTCAAAGGACCCTGCCTCGAGCTTGCTCCTCTCATCCTGTTCGTTGTTATCTTGTTTGTTAAGGCTCCTTTTCCCTTTGCCCCTTGAGTAGCTCCGCAATTCGGAGGTGTTTGCTACCGTTCGCTTAGTCATTGCTATAACATAGTCCTTGAGCATAACTTACTGGTTACCTCTGCGGAGCAGGTTCATCGTCGAAGTTGGGGCTTTGTAAAGAAGAATCAAGCTGTGTTAGGCCGAATGGCTGTGACGGTTCTGAGGCGATGTTTGAGCCTAATAGAGTCTAACTACTTGTGGGGTGGCCTATTAGCTTCATATGAAATCACAATGATGCAGGATCTTCCCATCACGAGCGATGGAACAAACTGGTGACCTCTGCTTCCCTCATCTGCAGGCATGTACTAGGAGATGAACTTCTCAAATAGTCGACGGAAAGATGTTACCGAGTTAGGAGCCAGGCAATGAAACCACGATAGGGAAGGGCCTTCCAAGTTGGATAGGAAGACCTTACACAAAAGGGCATCATTTTCGATGGAGGTCTTGTAGTCCATCATTACATCCCAGAGGAAATTTTAGCCTTGGGTGCGGTTGCCTCTTGATTGAGGATGGCATGGACGAAAGGGCGTAGAGATATTGTCTAGCGCTGAAACACAGTGCAGGCTTGTGTGGGGCGATTCCGTTCTGGTAGCCCATGTCGCCGTGGGTGGCGGCCGTGGAAGATTACGTCCATGGACTTGGGTACGTGCGGAGCTTCTGCATAAACAGGAGTAAATTGGACTTCCAAAAAAGGACAAACACGGTGAACTTCTTCTATTTTATGTTGAAAACCTATAATTTTTCTAGATCTCGAATGACGAAATAGACCTCACCTTTGAATTTGTCTTACGAAATCTAGTTACTGGCAATTTTGTTGTTGGATGCGAGATAGTCGAATTTCACGTTTGAGAAATGGGTATTCGGATGACATGGCGAAATCATGTCGGTGACACATGGCAAACCATGTGTCCGCAGGCATCTAAATGCAAATACATGTGACACATGGAAAGCCTTGCTGTATATGCATGTCAAATAAGAGAAATCTATATAAAAGGGGAGAGGAAATCGGTTCGAGTAGAGGAGGAGAGCAACAAAAAGGAAAGGAAGGAAAAAAAGAGAAGAAAAAAGAGAGAGAAAGAGAGGAAAGGGAGAAAGGAAAGGAAATGGTGTTTCAACTGGTTTAGAACTTCGTCGGACAGAAGTGAAGTCCATATATCGGCTTGGTAACACACTCCAAGAGGTAGGGATCTTCCTACTTTGGTTTATTTTCCATCATAAGGGCTATGGGGTTGTGTCTTTGCCATAAGGAAATTGTTTATGGTGATTAAATATCAGAATCTTTACACTTTATTTTGATCCTACACGATGGCGGATTTAGGGTACCAGTTTGGGAGTGGGGGAAATCAAGAAGACTTTAGACTCAGGTCCTTCATGTAAGTGTAGTCACATCATTAAACTTGATGAGCTTTTGAATCCACAAATTGGACTCCTAATTGATTATGGTATATTTCTTGGGATTGCCCACGGTTAGAACATTTATTTGTTGTGTGGATTTTGATTGATTTCGTGCGGTTGTAGCCTTGGAAACCCTAGGCCCGATGAGCTTTTCAAAACTGGGGCGCCCCCAGGCAGGTATACAAAACCCTGCATCTGGTTAAATCGCGAAATCCTGCGGCGATTGAAGAACACGCATTCGACGAGAAGCCCAGGAGACAAAACCACCCTGGAGGAACAAAATAATACGCACAAGTAAGATCAGAAGGGAAGAAAAGGAAAAACCCACCAGGAGATCGAAAATGGTCAGAAATCTTTAACGGCTCCTTTACCAAAATCTTCAGGAGTGTTGCAGATGCTCAAAGAATATTTAGGCGAAAGGTTTCTAAGTAATAGTAAATAAATTAACATACGGATCCTATCCTTTATATAGAGGCGAGCCTTCGTGAAGCGCATTAAATGAAATGACGGTCCCGACCATAATATCAAGAGACGTGCTTCTCTCCCCCCACGCTTGGTATTCATAATAAGTTTCATCTTCCAGGGCATCTAAAACACGCGTGAGCTCACTGATTGTAAGCACCTAACTCTTTGGATCAATCAACCACCGAGCCCATAGTTCTATGGGCCTAGGTCCGCCTAGCTATTGAGCCCCTCGATTTGCCTTTCGAAACGGGTTGGGCCCGTTAGCCATGCGGAACCCAAAGAGCAATCCCAACCGGGAAATCCGAAAACCCATCCACAAAACCAATAGAGGCTTCTTTGAAGCCAACTTCAGGTCAGCTGCTCCCCTAGCCAACATACGTAGAACTAGTGAAGGATAGAAATTTTGGTGCACAAGTATGCAACAAATCTATTCATGACAAAGCCCAATGACCTCAATGGTTACAAAAGCAAAAACAAATCGTCTAATCAACCATGATAGACCCGTACAAATACGTCAGCAATCATACCAAATTGATTGCCAAAAAAAACGAAGGTCAAAAGAAAAAAGAAGAATTAAAAATATTATGTTTGAGAATCTCTCCTCTCAAATATACACATGACCTATACGACTTCAAGGGCATCGACAGGAGGGCACACCTAGCCTAGAAGAACTACGAAGAGGGCATTGGCATAATCGGGCTTCCCGTATAGGACATCGGTAGGTCCATAGATGTCATGTTCAAGCATGTATCCGCCCAGGTGAAAAATAGGCGCAGACCTTGAAAGCCTCCTTCACCTTCTCCACCTTCGCCGGCCTACAAACGCGGGTGAGGGAAGAAATCGCAATAAGGGAAAAAAGCTTTGTATAACGGAAGAGGAATCCATTGGAAACTTCATAGACTTCGGAGATTCACCCCCATATATATAGGGGTGGAACTTCAAAAGGCGCAGTGAATGCATCAGGAGCGTCACGTGCCACCGGAGACGCATTAGGACATATCTTAATAATCTCAATTCTCCATACTTAGGGTCTGAAACAGTTATTTTCCTCCATTAGAGGCATAATCTTCCGGTCAGAGAAAAAAGGGGCATTGTGATCTTAGTGACCTTCGGTACCAGACCTACTACTCGATAGACCAGCCTTTGTCTGAGGCCATCGCTTGGCAGCATCATGAAGTGGCCCAAGATGACCTACTGTATTAAAACCATACGGGAACTAACCAGATGGTAGAGTCCTAAACCCCGTCTGGGATCCCGAGTCCCCCAGCCGGCCATCCTACCACATATGAGAAGTTTTTTATGGATAAATATATTAATGAGGAAATTACGCGATGGATATTTATCCACGGATCTCCCAGTATCTAAATATTATACGTCTTAAAAACATAAATCCTTAATAAGGGAGAATTAGTCCTTGATAAGGAAAGAGAGATTTTATCACCAAAATCAAGAGATTATCTTCCTTATAATCTAGGAGAAATTCGAGTATAAAGCGGAAAAGACTCCCCCTGAGGAAATGTACGATTCCAACTATCGAATTAACTAACTCTCTTCTTCATCATTTCTTGACTTAATCATCAGGCCACACACCGTTAATCGGACACTGCACTGCGAGGTTTACATCATACGTGATGTCAGGAGATTAGAAAATCAAGTGACAACAACTCTTTACCTTCATTAATTAAATTTATAGTTCACATTCAGTATTAAGTAATAAATTTATTTGTTTAATATTTTATTTAAGAATATTGTAGATATACAAATATTTTGATTCAAGTTGTGAAAATGAAGTTGTAATTGCAACATATAGCAATGATCATGAGTGGCGAAAATATTGATCGCATCCTTTAAAATGCTGTCCTTTAACCGAGGAATTTAGGATGGTATTTAAATATAATCGTCAACTCCTCTTTTTTATGAAGGTAATTTCATTTCCTAACTTGAATTGGTTTACAAAAACTATAAAACCTATTGCAAACTTTTCAAACAATCAATGAAAAAAATTGGCATTATCCTTTAAAGTATTTGGACTTGTAACACCCCAAATTATACCCTACTAGTTTTATGGTATGTTTAGGGTATTGACAGGGACAGGCAGGATGCCCTCCCGGGATTTTCTGGGTGGTCAGCCTGAGGTCCTTTGTGTCTGATCACAGGGAAGATACGGTGGAACTCCACTGAGAGGAAATAAACATGCATTAATTTAATATCCCAATTATATATAAAAGACCCACTACATATATAGATAAGGACCCATAAAAGTTAAATACGAATATCAGAGCATTCTAAGAGTATTTGTGAATTTAGAGGTACAAGTAGAGATGAATAAGTCAAATACAACAAAAACAAAATGAATGGAATGCGATGAGTGTACGGCGAAGTAATGATAGGAAAGACGATGTTGAATCACAGATGAAATATGCCCCCTCTGACTTGTGGACCACAGGTATATTTAAAACAATAATGTGAGATAATAAATCTCAGTGAGTGACATAGTTTATAAGGAAAATAACATTCTTTTTATTTGAAAAGATTTCTTCTCTAAAACCTCCCGAATCCCGCTCTTTAAAGTTTCCCCGGATTTAGAAACATTTCCTGAAAACCCAACTTTACCCCAAGTCCAACATATAAATCGCTGCTTGACAAATTTGTAGGCTGATGTTAAGAAAACAATAATCACAGAGCTGTACACAACATAAAGCCAATCATAAAGCATGTATAGCCACCATGTAATAAAGTAACCATGAAATGCACCATAACCATAAGTAAAGAATAGTTATATATATTAGGAAATCAACGGCGTACCATACCATGTACCCATCATAAGCGGTCGGTAAGCGGGCCTCGCGACAGTGAAACTAAATAAACTTGTCGATTTTAGGCCATCAAGTGGCAGCTAATAAGCCTCAATTGGGCCAGGCCATCACGTGGCAACTAATAAACCTCAGTGGAGCCCGACCATCACGTGGCAGCTAATAAACCTCGAGGGTAAACGGCCATCACGTGACAACTAATAAACTTAGGGTAAGCACAGCGTCACGTAGCACCTAATAAACCTCGGGTGAACTGTATCACGTGGCGACCTAATAAAATCGTTCCACTTACTCACATGTACTTTCGAGCGATCTTAGTATCGAGTCATTCACAAAATCTCGAGATCCATTTTTTAAAACAATAGTTTTTCAAGGTGGTTTCTGACTCAATCCACGTAACCAAAATATTCAAATACCACAGACTCATCCACCGAACTCAAGACAACTTCCAAACGCTTAAAATGTCGACAAAATTCATACTTAAACGATAACTTGTTTTATATGAGACCAATAATTACATTTGTATGCACCAACCATTTGATCAAAACAAAGATATATGTAAAATATTTAATCAAATAGATATATCAACATAATACCCCAAATCATTTAAAAACATATAAACCACTGGGCCGTACTACACTCTCGCCTGGTCTCTTCCGTAGATCGTCTCCCGCCACGCGGAGTGCCCGTAATATAAATAAAATACCACTTAGCTCCAATAATCGAACCAACGATATCGATGCCCCCAAGGCCTCGGGGCAGGTAATTTTTAACTATGAACTCCCGCTAAATTTGACTCCCGACAGCCCAATTATACAGCCGCGCCTCTATGCGCCCGATACTAAAATTGGGGCTTTTCGCCTCGGAGCTAATTTCAAATTGAACTGGCCCAATTCATAAAAACATCCAATTCCACTAATCCAACTCCAATTTTTCCTAACTCGACCAATCGGGTACTTGATTTTGGTCCAAACTTCTGGCAGAATTACCCGAATGACTCAAAAATGGAAACCAACCAAACGATCCAAAATTCACAAACCATATATCAATGGAAAGCCCAAGAGACCAGAACTCATCAAGACCATTACTCCTGGCCTAACAATGCCGCTGCCGAAAAACTCGATCCAATAGTCGCCAACTCAGAGCCAGAACTTTCAAACTAAGTGAGTGAATCGCAAAAAGGGGCCAATGCGAATGGGCTTGTGAGGGTCCAAAATGGTGGAAAGGAGGTAATGGTCTACCGAGATGGTTGGAAACACAAAAACCGGCGGATCTGCTCGCGTGGGCAAATTACGCCTCAAGCAGTTCGATCCGCGCGCCCGGAGCGGCTGGTCGGAAATTTTACCTACAAAAAGGTCTCGACGTCCTCCTCCCCGGCCGGCCAGCAAGGTGGTACCGGAGTCGCCTCCCACCGGCTGAAACTGGAACGGCCCGAAAATGGGTCGTAATGACCCGGGCTTGGTGCCTACTGTTTGAGAGTTTTTCTGTGGTTTTTTGAGCTTAAATGAGTGTTCGGGGGCTGTGGTTCCCTTTGGCACGCAAAGCTATGTATATATAGTGGCTTAGTGGTCGCCGTGTAAAACACCTAAGATAGCTGATTAATCGCTAAAACACTAACACCGCTTGAACTCCCCAGTGGTCATAACTTTCTATCCAGAAGTCGGATTTCGACGCTCAACCCGCTCTATGAACTCGTGACGCCAAGGCTTCCACGAGCGCCTTTAGTCAACCCAAAACTATTCATCCTCGAAAAAGTCAACTTGGGCCCACATACTAAGTGTTGGTCAAACTTGGTCAAACTTGGTCAAACGTGTTAAAAACTCGTATTATTGGGTACGGGTCGTTACAACTATAAAAGTCAAATTTGTATTTTTCGAAAATTTGATAGTTAAGTGGGAAAAATGATATAACGAGAATTATTAAAGAAGTAAAAATGATAATGGTAAATTGTCAAATTAGGGACTTAAGGGAAATTAAGTTAAAAGGTTATGTGTTATGGTATAATTTTGATAAGTTGATTTTCAAATTTAAGAAAGAGGGAGGATTAAATAGCAAAAGGGAAAAGTTGAGCCAAATCCCTTAAGACAACAAATTGTCTTCTAGGAGAAGACATTTTCCATTTGTTTGGCTTGGGAGTCTAGGGCATACGATTTTGTAGGAGAAAAGCCAATTTTTTGTTTGATTTCTCATCATTTCTTGGTTCTACTTGTTCAAGTAAAGTGAAGAAAAGAAGGGCTAAGTTGAAGTCTTTAAGATAATTCAAGGTTAGGAAAAACCCTAACTCTTCCCATGTTTGGGATATTTTTGTTGGTTTGAATTGGGGTTTGATGTTTGAATTGATGATGTGATTGTGATATGATTTGGTTGTGGCCATTAATAAGGAGTAAAGACGTGTGAATTGGTGTATAGGTGTTTAAGGGGAAACTCTATCAAAATTTCATTAGACCATGATTGTGTTTTGGCCATAATTTGGCCTACAGACCTCCAAATTGGATGATTTTGATTGGAGATGAAAGTTAAGTTCCACGGCTACAAATGTTTAGAAGAGGCTAAGATGTAAATCCTGCTCTAAAAACCCCGAAAAAGAGTTTTACAGGAAGATACGAATTATGTCCCCTCTACAGGAGTAGTTCATATTGTTTTCACCATATCTTGAATTATACTAATCCAAATGAGGTGAATAAAAATTACACTTAAAATATACACCTAGGAAAGTAACTTTCATGAAGAAAGTGTGGTCAGAATTATGTCCCTATCATTCCCCGAAGAAAATTATTAAATATAGGAACACAATTCCAAATTAATTTCTGAAACTATCCGGGAGCCGGTTTGGAATGTTTGGAACACCACCTCTAATTTAGAGGTTCAAATAACTTGATTTTGATCCATTGAAAACTTAAGACATAGGGGAACATTGTGTTAGAAGATCACTTTGTCTAAAAACCTCGTTTATAGGGTCGAAATTATAATTGGAAAGGAACATTTCAGTATGCATTAGAGAAATATAGTCATAAGAATTAACTAAGAGTACAACATGAATATTGATAAGACTAGTGTAAATTGCTCTTAAACACATATAATTGTAAGCCTTCTTAAGACCAGACAGTGAATGAATAGACCGCATCACATTTAGAGCTTCGACACTCTATCTAGTGCGGTAACATACATTTCCTACTTAATGACCGTCGATTAATTACTATGACACTCCTGCATAGTACTCGACATACATTTCGTATTTGCTAGAGCACGTCTGTTCGGTCTTCGACATACATTTAGTATTAATACCATACCTTCAAGTATCTATTGTGTTGCGTCCCTTTCATTCATTATTCTGCACGAATTACATGTAAGCGAACATTTATATGATAAGTATCTGAATAATGAACCATAGAAAACAAAGCAGGCCCCGATGCTAAAGACATATCTCGGTCTGTCACGTAGTGTACCACCACAGAAGTACCTTTTGATACTTAGGAAACTTCTGTTATGCTCCCTTCGGAGATTGAGCGTTCGATATGTGAATTATTTACATGTATCTTTGTGGTGAGGACCACTTGTAGTGGTCACATATGTTATATGTTTTACGCTAAGCTTGGAAGCTGGGACGAGTGTTTCGTCGTGTGATGCGAAAAGTTGTTAAGGGACATCCATAGCTTGCCCGAGAGCGGCGCAATGTGGGTTTCTCCTTTATGTGGGTCCGCTGCCCCTTATCTTTTGTCATAGTAAATATGAAGTAATATTTTGTTATAGTGAAACATAAGTAGATAATTTGTCGGAGACTTAAGCATAGTTAATACGGGGGCATTTTAAACACCACTGTAGTGGTAGTTCCACAAGTTATGATTTGTAGTATAGAATTTTCATAATTCTGGCTTTTGATACAAGTTTATGTTAATTATGAATTTATGCTCGAAGTGGGCCCACTAATGACAAGAAATCAGCTTTATAAGTCTAGGTCACGTGTGGAAAAGTCCCTCTCACTTGCCATGGCTAGGGAAAGGGAGTGTCTGAGATGGAGTATTATCGGAGCTTAGGTTTAGGCGATTTTGGATAGCTCATAAGTTAGAAATGCATGTGTATAGCAATGTATTGGCCTAATGCGGATGTCCTTGTTTTCTAAATAGGATGGACCGACCCCGAGACATCATTGAAGAAGCTACTGAAACTGTCAATCCTAGGGAACAAGGTCCATCAGCCTCTGATCCTTATGAATCGATTAGAAGTGATAGTGATATTCTTGCCGAGCCAACTGAAGCTTTGCTTAAGATTTCACATGATATGGCTCGGGTTTTAGAGCGATTAATGACCCCCAAGCTCGATTGATATGATATGGTGAGAAGACATGGAGCTAAAGAATTTCAGCGGGACAAGTTTGAAGAATCGAAAGTGGTCGAAGCCAAGCAGAGAAGCTACAGAGGGTGTTAAATAAAGTCAGATGTCCTCTTGAGCAGAGGGTTTCATGTGCGGTGTCACTTCTACAAAGTGGGGCCTATGATTGGTGGAAGCTTGTCTTAAGGCATCCACGGCTTCTAGACCCGATGCCTTGGGATTTTTTTTGTCCAGGAATTTCGGGCAAAGTATGTTACTGATATGTATAAAGAGGTTAAGTGGAAGCAATTCTTGAATTTGAAGCAGAGAAATCTTTCAAAGAGGGCCGAATATGAAAGGAGTTTAGCCACTCGCAAATATGCACCCTAAGTAGTCCCATCAAGCATTATGGTATGCATACTGAGGATGGTTTAAATGAATCCATAAAGAGGTATCTAAGACTCATACTTTTACAAATTGTGGTATCAACTCGGTGCGTGCTATGAAGGTGGAAAAGTATGAAATGAGTAATCGGGAAAGAAATCAAAAGAGAAAGTTTATGAGGAGGCTCTTCCTCAGGTAAAAGAATTAGAGAGTCTCAAGTTGAATCAATGTATAGCTCTACCGCTTAGTGGGAAGAAGATATGGTTCACAATAGCACCTAGTTCAGAGGCACTTCAACCTCGACAAGGTGAAAATACCGAATGCCTCATTGCCATAAATCCATATCTGTGTATTTGAAGATGGTTGACGGAGGATGTTTTTTAGATGTGGAAGCACAACCATCTCTTAGTAAATTGTCTAAGAGAATCGAGAATTTAGAATCTCTACAAAAGGACCGGATGATCAAATGCACCTCCAACGACTCGTGATCGAGGTGGAGGTCAAGGTGTTTTGAGACAACAAGCAGGAGGTACTGTAACAAAGATGTGACCGCCTCTAATTTATTATTGTCCTCAAAGACGAGCCTATGCTATGAAGGCTCGTGAAGATCCCATGCTCCAGGTTATAGTCGTATTTTCTCTCTATGATATAGAGATATACGCTTAATAGATCATAGTTCATCATTCATGTTGCACTATGCGGTTTGTTTGATAAATGCCATCAAGAGAAATTGAACATGCACGCGGACTGGGCCCCCAGCATATATTGTTAATGTTAACCGAGTATATGCGCGAA
This sequence comes from Tetrastigma voinierianum, assembly GCA_016808115.1. Taxonomy (NCBI): domain Eukaryota; kingdom Viridiplantae; phylum Streptophyta; class Magnoliopsida; order Vitales; family Vitaceae; genus Tetrastigma; species Tetrastigma voinierianum. Next base: position 206,443 of record JAEQBH010008103.1, read on the forward strand.
TCGCCTATAGTGATTCATGATAGAAAATTCTTCATTTAATTATTGATTTTTGGCTTTAGTGAGAACATCGATATTGAGATGGATTAGTTGTTTAAACATTGGGCTATAGTTGATTGTTATAAGAAATCTGTGGTACTTAAATGTCTCATCAACAATCTATGATAATGTATGGGTATCAAATTTTGGCCCACTGTCTAATGTAATATCAACTATGCAAGCCCGTTGATTTCTTAGAAAATGATGTGAGGCCTTTTTGGCATTGGTGCTTGACTCTAAACGAGGACAAGTAAAATTGGAAAATATTCGGGTGGTAAAAGAATTTTCGGATGTATTTCCCAAAGAGCTACTAGGTCTTCCACCTGAAAGGGAAGTAGATTTGTCTGTTGAAATTTTACCAGGGACAACTCCTATCTCCAGGGCACCTTACAGGATGGCTCCAACGGAATTAAAGGAGTTAAAAATTCAACTATAGGAGCTCCTGGACAAGGGATTTATTCGACCTAGTGTTTATCCTTGGGGTACACCTATTATGTTTGTTAAAAAGAAAGATGACACTCTACGGATGTGCATTGATTATCGGTAAATAAATAATGTGAAAGTGAAAAAAAAATACCCATTGCCAAGAATTGAAGATATTTTTTATCAATTGAAGGGAGCTGGTGTCTTTTCTAAAGTAGACCTCCGATCTGGATATTATTAGCTTCGAGTAAAAGATGAGGATGTGCCAAAAACAACATTTAGAACCCGATATGGTCATTATGAATTTTTAGTAATGCCATTTGGGTTGACTAATGCACCGACAACATTTATGGATTTGATGAATCTATGTTCGAATTTATTCGACCGGGGCCAGGTGAAGTTTATAGATGGTATCCTGATGTATCCAAGAATTAACAGGAACATGATTTGCGAATAGTTTTGCAAACTTTGAAAGAGAAACAATTGTATGCTAAGTTAAGCAAGTGCGATTTTTGGCTTAAGAAAGTTTCATTCCTAGGCCATATTGTTTATGCAGAAGGCATTAAAGTTGATCTTGCTAAAGTTGAAGCTATTTTAAATTGGAAACCGCCTTTAAATGTAACAAAGGTAAGAAGTTTCTTGGGTTTTGCTGGATATTATCGACGATTTGTAAAGGGATTTTCTGTCATAGCTTCCCCGGTCACTAAATTACTCCGAAAAGGAGTGAAATTTGAATGGACTGACAGATGCTAAATCAATTTTGAGCAACTGAAGAAAATGCTCGTTGAAGCACCCATGTTGACTCAACCTACTTCGAGTAAAGAGTTCACTGTGTATAGTGATGCTTCTAGGAATGGACTAGAATGTGTATTGATGCAAGATGGCAAAGTAGTGTCATATGCCTCAAGACACAAAATCAAACCATGAACAAATTATCAACACACATGATCTAGAGGTAGGCAACAAAGAGTTAATTCGGCTGGAAAATATGGTATACACTATTTATATGGTGAAAGATGTAAAATATATACAAATCATAAGAGTTGTAAGTATCTGTTAAATCAGAAGGAATTGAACTTCAGGCAACGTTGATAGCTAGAGTTTCTCAAAGACTATGATTACATAGTTGATTACCACCTAGGAAAACAATTTCTGTTTTGTCCCTAAAACACTGTATATGGAGATTGGCATCTGATGGAGCCTTGTTAGCTCAATTAAGAGTTATCCCTAATTTGAGGCTGATGATGATTGATGCTCAGAAAAATGATGTCAAGTTACAACAAAGGGTACAATTAGTTAGAAATGGAGACAAGACTGACTATTCTATAAAAGAAGATGGAGGGTTCTATTACAAGAACAAATTATGTGTATCGAATGTCTAGGAAGTGAAAAATAAATTGATGTATGAAAGCCATAATACCGTATTCACCATGCATCCTAGAGGTAACAAGATGTACCGGGATTTGAAACAGTACTATTGGTGACGAGGGATGAAAAAGGATATATCAAAGTATGTATCCAAATGTCTGACTTGTCAGCATGTGAAAGTTGAACATCAAGTACCGTCTGGTCTGTTAAATCCCATTCCAATTCCACAATGGAAATGGGATAACATTACTATGGATTTTGTGTCCGGTTTTACCTTCACCCAAAGTAAACATGATTGAGTTTGGGTAATTGTCGACAGACTTACAAAGTCTGCTCACTTCTTACCAATGCGACTTGATTATTCCATGGATCGATTATCAGAGATGTATGTGAGCGAGATTTTCTAGTTGCATGGGATTCCACTATCAATAGTGTATGACAGCGATCCACGGTTTAGTGCTGGTTTGAAAGAATTATACCAGCCTTAGGTACTGACCGAATTTTAGTACAACATCTACAAACAGATAAACAATCGAAAGAGTGATTCAAGTGTTAGAAGACATGCTTCGGTTATGTGTTGATTTTCCTGTGGTCGATGTGTATATTCTCTTTTATGGAATTCGCTTATAATAAGCGCTTATCACACAAGTATTGGGTATGGCTCCTCATGAAGCCTTGTGTATGGCAAGAAATGTAAACTCCCCGTATAGACAAACCTGAACGAGCACAAAGTAATTGGTCCTGACATATTGGAAGAGACAGAAGAAAAAGTTTGGATCATTCAACAAAGATTAAAAGCTATTAGTGATAGAAAAAAGTCGTACGCAGATCTGAAAAGAAAAGACATAGAATAGGAAGTCGAAGATAAAGTCTTTTGAAAGTATCACCATGGAGAAAGAGACTCCGATTTGAAAAGAAAGGAAAACTGAGTCCAAGGTTTATCAGACCTTATGAGATTTTAGAAAGAATTGAACCAGTCGCTTATCGTTTGGCCCTCCTTCTAGAGTTGGCTAAATTACATAATGTGTTCCATGCCTCAATGCTTCGAAGATACCGTTATGATGAATCGCACATCTTGCCAGCACAAGATGTACAAGGCACAATCGCACTTCACTTATGATGTAAAGAACCAAAATCCATTCTTAGTCTGAAGTGAAACAGTTTATGGAATAAACAAGTATCGCAGAGCAAGCTAGCAACACCATGGCATTGAGGAAGCCACGTGGGAGCCATAGGCAACAATGATGATACAACATCCACAACTTTTCAATTAAGGTATTAATTTCATGACTAAATCCTATAAGAGTATTGTAACACTCCAAATTATACCCTAGTAGTTTTATAGTATGTTTAGGGTATTATAAAAGTCAAATTTGTATTTTTCGGAAATTTGATAATTAAGTGGAAAAAAGGATATAACGAAAATTATTAAAGAAGTAAAGAGATGTTCTAAATTGCCAAATTAGACTTAAGGACATTAAGTTGCAAGGTTATGTGTTAGTATACCCTTGATAAGTTGATTTGCAAATTGAAGAAAGAGGAAGGATTAAAGGGCGAAAGGGAAAAGTTGAGCCAAATCCCTTAAGACAACAAATTGACTTCTAGGAGAAGACATTTTCCATTTGTTTAGCTTAGAGTTGCACATGCTTTTAGGAGAAGAGCTGATTGGTTTGATTTCTCCATTTCTTGGTTCTACTTTGTTCAAGTAAAAGTGAAGAAATGAGGGCGAATAAGCCTCAAGATAATTCAAGGTTATGAAAAACCCTAACTCTTCCCATGTTTGGGATCTTTTTGTTGGTTTGAATTGGGGTTTATGTTTGTTTTGATCTTGTTTTGGTTCTAATGTTGAATTGATGGTGTAATTGTGATATGATTTGGTTGTGGCCATTAATGAGTAAAGATGTGTGAATTGGTGTGCAGGTGTTTAAAGGGAAACTCTGTCAAAATTTTATTAGACCTGTGACTGTGTTTTGGCCATAATTTGGTCTACAGGCCTCCAAATTAGATGATTTCAATTGGAGATGGAAGTTAAGACCCATGGCTACAAATTTGTAGAAGAGATCAAGATGTAAATCTTGCTCTAAAAACCCTGAAAAAGAATTTTATATCCTCTCTACAGGAGTAGTTCTTCTAGTGTTGTTTTTGCACCATCTTGAGTTATAATGGTCCAAATGAGGTGAATCAAAATTCTACTTAAATTAGACACTTAGGATAGTAACTTTTATGAAGAAATTATGGTCAAATTATGTCCCTATCATTCCCAGAAAATTGTTAAATACAGGACACAATTCCAAATTTTGTTCCTGAAAACTATCTAGGAGCAGTTCGGAATGTTTAGGTCATACCTCCTAATTTAAAGGTTCAAATGACTTGATTTTGATCCATTGGAAACTTAAGACATAGGAGAACATTGTGTTAGAAGATCACTTTGTCTAAAAATGTAAGACCCGAGAAATTCCAATTTCTGGAATAAGGGCAAAATCGTAATTTTGATTTCAAAATTGTAATTACGGTTAAAAATCCGTAATTAATTCTCTAGATCTCGGATGACAAAATGGATTTACCGTTAGAATCGCTCGCGAAATCTAGTTAGCACGTGAAAATTTCTCGCAATTTGTTGACATAGCCGAAATGCACGCTTTTTCAGCCATCACGCCGTGTCAGAACCCATTTTCGATGCTTACTAAAAGGCAATAAATAGTATGTACTCGCCGTACTATGTTCGTGATGAGTAGAGAAACGATTTAAAATCACACGAGATAATACAACATCAAATTAATGAAACGTAGGACATACTAGTACTTGAAATTTATTTAAGCCGTAATTAAAAGACAAAAAGCAATAAGACTTCATCTCCTACATTAGGCCAAGAAAAAAACGAAGGGCATTATTTTTGATGCAGTATTGAGTTCATTTCGAGAGAGAGTCTCCGACTTTCCCTGTAACACACGCGACCCACCGCTACCGACCGAAAGCAAGTATAAACGCTCCACGCTGCAAGAGGGCTACGCGTGACCCCGGTTTGCGAAGTTTTTGACAACCCAAGAGGTGTAATTTTCTCTCCTACTTGCGCTTTATTCCCATTTTTGGGCCAAGCCACGTTTTATATTTGCGCCGCGGCGCCGCTTTGATCGGTCCCAAAACTTGCGACCGAATTGTGGGAATTTCTTTGAGATTTTTGGGTTGGCCGTGATCGCCCGTAAACCTGCTGCCACGGTGTGGAACAGACAAAATGCATGCTCATGATAAAGCGCCGAATGGCCGCTGACGGGCCCTAAAACATGGGACCGGGCGTTAGAATTGGGAGCCGATTCGGGGCAATCTAGACACCGTTACGGACTGTTGGTGGGTCCTTTTGTGATAATTTATTCAATGAATTATGCTTTGGTGTTTATGAGATAGGAAATGGGTAAGAAATTCGGTTCCAAAAGGTGGAACCGAGAAGTCAGACATGTGGGCTGCCCCGTGGACACCCCATCATTACGCAGGACTCGTTAAAAATGGGCCCGTTTGTGTGAAATGGCCATAAAGGTCCACACCCGCATTGAAATTGTGTGAATTGAATGGCTTGGTATGTGTAGGAATTTCACTTAGTCAAGCCGATCAAAGAATTATTAGGTTAGTCAAGCTCGAGGCAAGAACACAATGACACAATTATATAGAATTAAATTGTGTTGTAAGCCATTGGTGATGATTGGTGATTTGCTCTGGCGGAGTTAGATCAAGTGGATGATCGGAGGCGGGCGGAATTACATGTGTGTAATTATAGCTGATTGAAAATATGCATATCGCATATTGTAAATGATTTTGAAATGACATAACGCATTTTCATACGCACCAGAGTCAATTAGGTGTGTGAGTGCATGACAAGGTATTTTTGTAAAAACGGATATGGTCATAAAGGAATTTCATAGGATGATATTCGAGACCGTCGAGACGGGCCAACAGATCATTTTTGGAGGAGACCACGACTGCTTTCGGAAAGCTCACCAACCAATTCACTCGAGGTAGCCCCATATTTTACCGAATATTCGTAGTATATTTTCAAGAACAAAAGTTTTGTTTTTGAAAATGATTATTTTCTCATATACGGTTAGGTAAAGGTGATAGTCGGGTGAGGACTCGTGGATAATGGGTAACTGGCGTGTATTATTCAAGTAGGACTGCATTTACTGAGCCACATTTCGGGAAAGATCAGATCGCACTCAGGTGCGAGTAGCCCACTTAGTACGATTCCCTCCTACTGAGCTTTAGCTCACTCCCTGCCGCGACTTCTTTATTTTCAGTAATGAGCGCCGAGAAGACGATCCATTTTGAAGAAGTCGGTTTGTGGCTTGATGGTTTTTGGACATAACATGTATTAGAATTGTAGATTTTAATATATGTTTGTATAAATAAGAAGTGTAATCAACTATTGAATTATTGGGAGATAATTGAAGAATAGTTATGATAATTGATTTTATGAGTATTGGTTTATGAGCCTAAGAGGTATTTTACTTTTTCATGTTGGGATATATATTGCATATATTGGATTGTTCAAATGTGATACGAGGTGTTTTTATCTGGGGTAGAGCCCCTGCATAAGGAGCCTCGTCTATTTCTAAAGTGGCGCCGGGTAACCCGACTTCCACTTGTATTCCAAGTAGTCGAGAGAGTCAACCCGACCCCGTTTTGGGGCCACAAAAAATGTTGTTTATGTGGTCAAATCAGAATAAATGAACATTTTAGTATGATGAGAGAAATATAGTCATAAGAATTGACTAAGAGTACTAACATGAATATTGATAAGACCAAAGTGTGTAAATTGCTCTTTAAACACATATACCTTTGTAGCCTCAAGTAAGGACCTCGGGGGAATAGTGAGCACGAATGTGCACGCTTGTTTATCGCTTCACACTTCGTCTAAAGGCGATTTATTAATTTCAAGGTTTGCCGTGATAGGAACGTCTGATTAGTGCTACGACACTCCTATTTTGTGTTGCAGGCACGTCTGTTTAGTGCTTTAGCACTTCTGTTCAATATTGTACCGTACATTCGGGTACCTATTGTGCTGCGTCCCTCTCATTCATTGTTACTGGTCTATGCGGGCAAACATTTATATGATAAGTATCTGAATAATGAACCATAAGAAAACAAAAAGCACCACCCGATGTTAAGGCATATCTCGTCAGCTTCCTCAGAGTGTACCTACTGCGTACCTCTCCTCGATATAAAACTTATGTTACGTACTCCTACGGGAGATTGAACATTCTGATATGCGAATTATTTTACATGTATACTGTAATTGAGGACCACCTACAATCGTCACATATAAGTATCTGCTTTTCTAATTAAGCTTCAAGTTTAGCACGATGTTTCATCCGTGTCAAGATCAATAGTCACGAGACATCCCAAGTGCACTCATCAAGGCCAATACAACATTAGGTGTCTCCTTTATGTGGGTCCGTTGCCCCATATCTTTTGTAATAGTAAATGTAATATTTTATTATAGTGAAACTTGTAAGTAGATAAGTTGTCAAAGACTCCGCTATTAAACAGACAGATATTTTAAACACCATTGTAGTGGTAGTTCCAATAAGTTATGATTTATTCTAGAATTTTCATAATTTAGCTTTTTGATACAAACTTTATGTCAATTATGAATTTATGCTCGGCGGGGCCCTACTAATGATGTGAAATCGCCTTTATGTTTCACCCCATGGCGCCTCTCCCTGCTATGAAGCCAGTGGGTAAGGCGCCACAGACCCATATGAATCAAATGGTGTTTAGGAAAATCAAACTCAATGTAACACCCCGTCCCGAGAGGGTGTACGGTATGTGTAACCGTAGTGTATTCAAGGACTTTTAATTATTTGAAGTGCCATAATAGGAATTTTTGAAAATTGGTTGGGCGGGTGAAATTATAAAGCTTCTCAACAATTCTGGTGGCACTTTACACCAAGGAAAGTAGGGGGTGAAAGTATAATTGTAATGCTTTCAATAGTAAAATAATAATAATAAATTACCGCAATAGTTCAGGAAGTCTCGAAAATTCTCAGATCTCGGATGACTTAAACTGGATTGTGTCATAAGTTCGGTTCTCAAAACTAGTAACCTGAGAGTCATAAATCTCAGATGTTCTTTTAATATTTTACTTAATTTCTGCGCGACGGCTAGAGTTTAATCTCGAAAAACTGGATTTGTGAAAAATTCGAAAAATGGCAAATATTTAAAGAATATTCAATTAGGGTAAATAAAATTTTCGACAAAAAATAGATTCTGAATGAGGCAGTCAGAAATTAATTATCCAAATAATAATTGATAATAAGTAAAGAAAAAGAAAAACAAAAAGGATAAATATCAAATGGCAGGGGGCGGACGGCAGAGCGTGGAGGAGAACTGAGAGACGTTTGTTTTTTTATTTTCTCTTTGATTCTTTCTCAGATTTACGAAAATTGGATCGAGGCCGCCGGGTTGCATAAAATCGATTACGCGAAGAGAGCTACGCGATAGTACTAATATCTTAAATTTTTGTCAAACTTTGCAAGGTAGAAATTTGCCTAATTGTGTTATTTCAAGCCTAAAGGCTATGTGTAATGGCTTGAAATTTTCAGAGGCCGTGAAAAGGTCGTAAACTTCAGTCCCCAAAATTTTGCATTGAGTTTAGAATTTTGGGATCGTGTTCTGACAAATGTGGCTGAATTTCGACTCGTTTATGGACAGTTTTGATTGAAATTTCAGGATTGTAGTCAGATAGGTTGGACAGAATTTTCAGAAATGTTTTTTTTTTAGACTATATGGAAAGTCCCGGTCAAAAGTTGATTAAAAACAGATGGGGCTTTTATGGGGCATTTAATGCATTATTACTTTCGGGGTCAATTTCACATCATATTATCACGTCCATATCGAATGGGACTAGCACGTAAAGCTCTTGAAAGAATCGTCTGCTCTCGATATAGTCATTTTGAAAGTCCTGTGTATGTTTTATGGTTAAAACGTTAAACTGAGGGCATTTTCGTAATTTGAATGAATTGTGTAGGCGATTTGAGCATCCGACGAGAATCTAGAGTGCTTGACAAGATTTGAAAGAAATTAGTGGAGAAAAGGTGAGTACTCAAAATCATTTTCTAAACGAAGTGTTTAAATTATAAGTTTGTAAAGTGCTTTGAAAAATATAGATTTATAAAGCATATTTTTACCTCCAATTGTTATACTCACAGAAGTTCGATTTAAGATTTAAGAAACAATTTATTCGGTTTTAGCAAAACCCCTAGATGGCATACTCAATTTCTTTCCGTCGATATTTCTCGCATTGTGCATGGTGTTAAGGGATATTACGATTCAACTATATTGCCTCGGGTCGGCAATCGGGGGTTGGGATCTATATGTTTATATAAGGAGTCGCCGCACATTCGAGGTATATAGTTAGCGCTACGACTTAGTATATATAGCTAAGTGAGGTGTTGTTCCGAGGTTCCATCACTGCATTTTGGTTCCGAGGTTCCATTATGCTATATGTATCCCGCCGTGTTCATCTGATCATCTTAGCCGGGTAGTGTTCGAGAGTTCACTACCGATGCCAGTTCCGAGGTTCAGGCATCACTTCTAGGGTATTTCGAAATGGGCCACAGTGGGTTGGGTACTTGATTTACAAGATAGCACTTTTCAGATATTAATCACCACTAAACAAGCCAGCAGCTAAATAGTTTTCGCACATTTCAACAAACACTAGTTTCTAATGCTTTCAAGAAGAAAGAACAAGCAATGTTAAATAGTTTTCTCGTAATGCTTAAATGGTTTTCATAACAAAAACTCAGCTTTCTACAAACAAGCTTTTACAACCATTTCTCGTATTTATTTTCATATTGAGAGGTACAAACAAAGGCATGCCAGTGATTTAGAACTTATAAGACTCACCAGCCCGCTTTGGCTCACAGCTTTCGCTTTTAAATAATTTTTCAGGTGTGCTGGAAGCCGAAAGATCTTTCCAGATCTCACCCTAGACGCCGTGGCCGTGATTATATATAAGATAAGGTGTAAATTAAAATTAGTAAAACTTAAATGTGACATTTTGTATATGTAAATATCTTTTGTAAAATATGCATGCATGGTTTTGAGAAAAGTCAAAAGGTACAAACTTATATCGATCGATCCTTATCTTATATTTTGATGAGGACCAGAGGTCCTTTATTGTTGTAGTGGACATTTGGAAAACATTGGGAGTGTATTTTTGTTTTATACAGGTGATTTTGTATTTTGGGCTTAATCCACTGTGGCACAAGTATGTCACGATTAAATCTAAATGTGTGGATTTTGATAGAAAAGTGAAAAAATTTTAAAACCCACGCTTTCCAAATACGCTTAGCAGCTTTAACGGCTTAGCTTTCATGGTAACTTGTCACGAGCAGCTTGGCTGAGAGGTTACCGTGGAAGCTGCCGGCGCATTTCCCCAGTCACTAGGAAGGGGGTCCACAATCCCATCAGCGCTTTGTGCCATAGTTCGCCCGCTTTTCGCAGACGTTTTCCACAAGATTTCTATAGAATTGTTTTTTATAATGATTTTCCTATTGCAACCTGGTATTGTTTTGAGCAACTTGCATGCATCAAATATTGAAAAAAGTGTCACCGAATCTTTAACTTTGAAATTCACAAAAGATTATGTCCTGACGAGGTCGTAGAGGCCTTGACTTAGGACTTCCGTGACCGGGAGTGGGCACCACCAGATAGATATGTCGAGCACAATCTCTTTGGGGATCGAAAAGATGCTTCAATGAATCAGCCTCAGTGAGGAACCATCGAGGGCCGCACCCAAGGGCGACTCGACGATGGATCAAAGTTATGCATTGTTACAACAGCCAATCTGGGCCGTATTAATTTTGTTCTCGTATATGTAGGGCATGATAGAACGTGGCTCTAAATTGGGTGGGCTAAACTTATGATGGTACCGGCGACCCAAAGGCAACGTAGTTATGGTTAGATAAGGTTAGCGTTCTAGCTATTATATGGTGATGTAGACATGAAGTCTTTCCACCATAATTGCCGGAAAAAGGTGACATGAACACGAGGTTCTTCCACCGGCACGGTAGAGACACAGGTTTCCCGTGTTTACTAGGATACAACAAAAGCAAAAGCAAGCAAATAGTTTATGAAAAGTTTTTAGAAATTTTTAAAGTAAAGCAAGCAGCAATTTTATGAAAAGTTTGAGGCTGCACTAAAGGTAGAAAGGATGGTTTTAGTTCTAACTCAGGAGCAGCCAGACAGTAAGAGAGGTGCTCCCAACACTAGTCAGCCAGGCAACTATCTCGGGCCAAGAGAAAGAAAGGAGGCATGGATCTGGCCAGAGGCTCGTGGACGAGGAGCAAAGATCTAGCCAGGATCCGTCGATCACCAAAGAATTTTTAGAGGTGGTAGATCTTCGTGGATCATCTTTTCCATCAGGCCCTACATGTCGTGAGGAGGCATCCTGAGAGCGCAGATGAATATGACAGGATGTTTCCATCATGTATGTGAAGGTCACTTTTATCCGAGACTGTCCACGCTAGTAGTTGCAGACTCCTCCGAGGTAGGCATTGGGTGAGCATCTACCCTGTGCACTAGCAACCAAACAGCCGGTAGGGGTGGTCTGTGCAGAGGTGATAAAGACTCGGCAGAGGTCGCGGGGTAGGGGTGCAGGAGGCAGAGGCAAGACCCGATTAGCCATTCGCAGTGGTACTCTCAGACTGTGCTCCTGGGTATTTACAATACACAAACAGAGGCGTATGCATCACCGCATTCTGATTAACGGGTATGATTTTAGTTTACGATCATGATGCATATGCACAGGACCCGAGAGCCAATTATTCATTTATTTCGGGGCATCATTCACCGAGAGGCAATCTTTATAGAGTCCCAAAACACCATGATGGTCGTATGCTGGTTTCCGTATCTAATGGGGATACTATGACATCCGAGCGATAGTTCCGTGTAGTAGATTGGTGATCCGTATCAAGGATTTTCCAGCTGAATTTGATAGTGTTAGGTATCCATGATTTCTATATGCACTGGTATGGATCGTTATCCGCATGTAGCCACTAGATTGCTATAAGAAAGAAGTAAGATTGGTCTTACCAGAGGAACCACAGCGTGATATTCGTGAATCGAAGAGAGATCGCTCTAGTCTCATTAATGCCATGACCGTCAAAATGCTTCAAAGGTTGCCAGGTTATTTGGCATTTGTAAAGTGATAGGAGACAAGAGGGCTCACTGAAGACATCCCCATAGTCAAAGAGTTCCCCTATGTCTTTCCAGATGATATTTCGCTTAATTCTCTGGAGCAGTAAATTGAGTTCGTTATTGAATCGATTCTGTGGATCGAAATGATATCCATTCCTCCATACGTAATGGCGCCAACGTAGTTGGAAAAGAATCAAGGCACACCGGAGGAATCAAGTAAGCAAGTGGCTTCATCCGCCTAGTACCTCACCGTGGGAGCTCCAGCCGTAAAGAAGAAAGAGATGGAAGCTTACTATTGTGTATAGACTATAGACAATTGAATCGGCAACAATACGCAACTGATCCGCTCTCGTGATAGATGAGCTATTCACCAATCGCATGGATCTCGTATTCTAAGATCGACCTAAGGTCGCTACCATCAGTTGGAGGGTCCGGAGAATGATGTTTCTAAGATCGCCTTCGTAACGAGATACGGTCACTACGAAGTTCCTAGTGATGCCATTCGATTGACTAATGCCATTCCAAACAAGGCTCATGGATTTGATGAACAGGTATTCAAATTCCACAGATTAGATAAGTTTGTGATCGTATTCATCGATGACATTCTAGTTGTACTCAGTAGCTCGTATAGGAACATGCGTAGCATCTTCTGATAAAGATTGCAGCATTCTTAGAGAGCGCCGCTATACGCTAAGTTTAGTAAGTGCCAAGCTTTGGGTTGGACAAAGTAGCTTTCGGGTCATGTCATTTCGTTAAGGTAATAGTGTGGATCCTCAGAAGATTGAAGCTATAGTGAATTGAAGCGCCTATCACGAATGTTTCTCAAGTCCAGCTTCTTGGATTGGCGTGTTATTACAGAAATTTGTTGAGGGATTTTCAAGATAAGAACCCCGCAGACCAATCTATTGGAAAAGGATCGAATTGAGTGGTCGACACTCCGCCAAAGATAGTTTCGAGGAGCCGAGATGCAGATCGACGATAACCCAAGATTAGCACTACCGGGCCGAAAGGACGGTTACTGCATATATGTGTTGATGCCTGCATAAGGGTTAGGGTGTGGCTTTATGTGATGGTAAAGTGATAGCTTATGCTTCCCGTCAGTTAAAGAAGCACGAGCAGAACTACCCAACCCATGATTTAGAACTAGCAGCAGTGGTTTTCGCTCTAAAGATCTGGAGACATTATCTATACGGTGTTCCTTGTCAGATATTCACCGATCATAAGAGCCTGCAGTATATCTTACTTTAAAGAGCTTAACTCATGCAGCGCATAGGCTGAGTTGATTAAGGATTAAGGATCGCACGTATAGAGTACTCACATCCAGGAAGGCCAATGTAGTGGCCGATGCCTTAAGCCGGAAACCGGAGGGTTCCTATGCTTATCTGCAGATAGTATATCTCCCATTGTTGATAGAGCCAGATCTTGGGAGTTCAGTCAGCAGTGAATGATACAGTGGACATTGTTAGCATCATTTTATGTTCGTCCTCTTCTCGTGGATCAGATCAAGGAAGGTCAGAAGCAGGTTTCAGAGATGATTAAGTTGAGGGCAGAGATTGAGGGTGGTAGGAAACCAGAGTTCCAGATTAGAGACGATGGCGTAATAGTTAGAGGGAGTCGAATGTGTGTACCTGAAATAGGTGAACTAAAAAGGGAAATCATGGAAGAGGCTCACTCTTCAAAGATATGCCACGCGCACTCGTAGCACTAAGATGTATCATACTCGAGGGAGCATTATCGTGGAAGAAAAAGGAAATTGCAAGATTTCAGATCTCAGATGCCTAACTGGTCGTTAGTGCAAAGGCAGAGCACCGTATTCAAGCAGGAAAGATGTTCTCCGATTCGTATGGAAGCCGGATAAGATTAATAGTGGATTTTGCACGGCCCAGAACTCCTGAGACAACACGATGCCATATGGGTGATAGTGGATAGACTAACGAAATCGCGATTTTCTCCCGCTAGTAATGATGACCCAGCTGGACAAGCTGGCCCAATTATATGTGGAGGAGATAGCTTGGGGACATGGTGTTCTATATCGATAGTCTCGCATCGAGACCCCGCATTCACATCCAGATTTTCGGTCCGCTTTACAGGATGCCATGGGGGACTCGGGATTGCACTTTAGCACAGTTTTTCCATCCTCGGGACCGATGGTCACCAGAGAGAACTATTCGTGACACTAGAGGATATGCTTTGAGCATATGAATAGAGCTTATGAAGCCGGATATGCATTTATCTCCTGGCGGAGTTCGCCACACACAGCTATCAATCCAAAGATGTGCATGGCTCCATTTGAAGCATTGTATGGCCGGAAGTGTCGTACTCCCGTATGCTGGGATGAAGTAGGAGAGAGGAAACTAATAGGCCCAGAGTTAGTACAGATTACCTTAGATAAGATCCAGATTGTCCGAGACAGACTCAAGATAGCCAGAGACAGACAGAAAAGTTATGCGGACAAACGCCGTAGGGATCTACAGTTTAAAGTGGGCGATAGGGTCTTTCTCAAAGTTTCTCCTTGGAAAGGTGTCCTCAGATTTGGAAGACGCGGAAAGCTGAGGCCCAGATACATAGGGCCATATGAGATTATTATTTGAGCGGGACCAAGAGCACATGATTAGACCTTCCCTCCAGAAACTATAGTCAATGAACATAACATGACTGCAAAGTACATTCCAGATCCCTCCCATGTACCAGAGATCAGCCAAGAGAACTAAAGGATAATTTGACCTATAAGGAAAAACATCTGTATAGTAGATCACAGAGAGCAGATTGCTGACAAGGTCATTCTGCTAGTCAAAGTTTTGATGGGGAATCATGGGATTAAAGAGGCTACATTGGGAGTCGTGAGGCTCGAGATGCCAAGCATCAATATCCTCAATGCTCACCGGGACATGTATCCCCTGCTATATTAGTTTTGTTCATTTCGAGGACGAAATGTTCTTAAGGAGGGGGAGGATTTGTAACACTCGTCTGAGAGGGTGTACGGTATGTGTAACCTGGGTGAAAATACCAAGGACTTCCTTAATTATTTTGTTAATAGAATTTTTTGAAAATTGGTTTAAGGGGTGAAATTAAAGTTTTCAAATAATTGTGGCACTTTACAATTAAGGAAAGTAGAGGGGTGAAAGTATAATTAATGGAAGTTTAAATAGTAAAATAATAATAAATTACCAAAATAGTTCGCGAAGTCTCGAAAATTTCATCTCGGATGATGAAACGGATTGTGCCGCTAAGTTCGCCCTGAAATCTAGTAACCCAGAGTTTCAAGTAAATTCCGAGACAAATGGAATATTTTTACTTAATTTCTAGCGACGGCTGAAATAAATCCTGAAAACGTGGATTTATGAAAATCTCGAAAATGGCAAATATTTAAAGAATATTCAATTGTGTAAATAAAATTTTTCTATTAAAATGTATTCGAATGGTAATAGAAATTAATTATCCAAATACAATTGATAATAAGAAAGAAAAGAAAAACAAAAAGGATAAATATCAATGATAGGGGCTGGACAGAGCGTGGAGGAGAACTCGAGAGACGCTTTGTTTTTTTATTTTCTCTCTTTGATTCTTTCGCATTTACGTAAAATCACTGCAGGCTGTCAAGGCATGTTAGCAAAATTGACTACGCCAAGAGAGCTACGCAGATGTACCAATATCTTAGCCTTTGTCAACCTAAAGGTAGAAAATTTGGCTAATTGTGTTATTTCAAGCCTAGCAAAGCCGCTATGCAATTTCGCTTAAAATTTTTCTGAGGTTTGGTGTTGTTCAAACTCTAGTCCCAAAATTTTTAGATTGAGTTTAGGAATTTTTGAATTTTTTTGACTGCGCTCGATAATAGTTAAATTCTCGACCGTTTTGATGACAGTTTCGATTTAAATTTCGTGATTGTAGTCGACAAGTCAGATGACTTAAATGTTTCGGTATTTTTAGACTATATGGAAAGTCCCTTAAGTCAAAAGTTACCCAAAACAGATAGTTTTTATGGGCATTAATGTGTATAGACATTTTGGTCAATTTCACATCATATTATCACGTCCATATCGATCAGACTAGCACGTAAAGTTTTATTAGAATCGGTTCGTCAGTTATAGTCACTTTGAAAGCCCTGTGTATGTTTTATGGTTAAAACGTTAAACTGGGGGCATTTTCGTAATTTGAATGAATTGTGTAGGTGATTTGAGCATCCGACGAGAATCTAGAGTGCTTTGACAAGATTTGAAAAAGAAATTAGTGGAGAAAAAAAGGTGAGTACTCAAAATCATTTTCTAAAACGAAAGCGTTAAAATTGATAAGCTGTAAAGGTTTTGGAAAAATATAGAGATTTGGTGCTATATTTTTACCTCCCAATTGTTATACTCAAACAGAAAGTTCATTTCGGGAGATTTAAGAAAATGGGCTTTGGCCTGGTTTAGCAAACCCTGACACAGTTCGCTTCCTACGATATTTCTGCGATTGTGTACGCAAGGTTATGGGATATTATGATTAATCATACTGGCTCGGCCCAAGTAATCGGGGGTTAGATCTAGCATATGTTTATATAGTATCTTCTCTGCACATTCGAGGTATATAGTTAGCGCGCTGACTTAGTATATAGCGATGAGGTGTTGGTTCCGAGGTTCCATCAATGAGCATTTTGTCTGAGGTTCCATTATGCTATATAGAGTCCCGCCGTGTTCACCTGACCATCTTAGCCGGGTAGCGCCCGAGAGTTCACTACCACAGTTCCGAGGTTCCGAGGCATCACTGAAGATCAATGGGCCATGTTGTTGAAAATTGATTTACAAGATAGCACTTTATGGTATTAACTACCATCAAATAAAGCCAAGAAGATAAAGGTTTTGTAATGCAGATTTCAAAGAAGAAGACTTTAGTTTTCTAACAGCTTTTCAGCAAAGAGTAATGGGTTTAACAGCAGAAATAGTTTTCAGAACAGTTTTCAGAAATGGTTTTCATAACAAAAACTCAGCTTTCTCATAAACAGTTTTACAACCATTTCTGTACAGATTTTCATATTGAGAGGTACAACAGCAGACACTGTATTTAGAACTTATAGTACCTCACCGAGCCCGCTTCGCCTACAAACGCTTCTCGTTTTAAAAACACTTTTCATGTGTTAAAGTCAAGATTCCTTCCTTCAGATCTCAAATTCTAGACGTGGCCGTGATTATATATAAGATAAGGTGTAAATTAAAATTAGTAAACTTAAATGTGACATCTTTGTATATGTAAATATCTTTTGTAAAATATGCATGCATGGTTTTGAGAAAAACAAAGTTGCGATAAACTTATATTGGATTGATCCTTATCTTATATTTTTTGATGAGACCAGAGGTCCTTATTGCTGTAGTGGACATTTGGAAAACATTGGGAGTGTATTGCTTATACAGTGGATTTTATTTTGGGCTTCACTCACCGTGGCACAAGAGGCCGCTTGATTTTCGTTAATTTAAATGTGTGATTTTGATAGAAAAGTGAAAAATTTTAAACCCACGCTTTCCAAATACGCTTTAGCAGCTTTAACGGTTTAGCTTCATGTAGTAACTCTGTCACGAGCGAGCTTATCGAGAGGTTACTGTGAAGTTGCCGGCAGATTTCCTGTCACTAGGAAGGGGGTCTGTCACTCAACCCTTCTCATTATTGAGAAAGCTACCTCAACGTTTCAAAATCACGTTTCAAAGCCTTCATGCACTTATGAGTGATACTTATCCTGACAACAAAGGACATTATATCCCACGTGTAAAGTTGAAGAATGTATTCTATGGATTCCTCCAACTAATGAAAGGTTCAAACTAAATTTTGATGATTTAAGGATTAATAACATAAATGCTTTGAGAATCAAATGGAATTATTAAGATGACAAACGAAGTAGATATCTAGGCAATTAGTGCGGAATTTATAACTTTGAGATATGGTGTTTTAGTTATAACATTCAATAGTTTTCAAACCGTTAAGGTAAAAATAATAATAATAGTTTACCTAATTCAATTATTGTAAACAATTGTTGTCATATTTACAAAAAATATTTTTTTTGATTAAAATACTATTTTTCAAAAAAAAAAAAAAAAAAAGTTTGTATTTGAAACTTGTGACACCCCAAATCTGCACTGCGGTGTTGTGTGAAAGGGTGTCACTAAATCAGACTTTAAACCCGATTAATCGAAAAAGTAGTTCTAAACATTCCTTAAAATATAATCATTTAATTTAATATATAATATAAAACCAATAATTATCATACCCCACTATTTGAAGCGTTCAAAATATCACTTACATATTATTTACAACTCCTTATCATTGTACCAAAAGTTTATATAAAACATATTGCTCAGAATAAAACGTTAAATAGAAACATTGCAGGTGAGCACCTATCGCTAAGGTGACCCTTGATGTTGATGTGAATTGCTCCTGCCTTCTAGTCGCCTCGGTACTTACACGATAAACACCATAAGCATAAAACTTAGTGAGGATCCTTACACATGGATGTCCACTAACCATGATCATCACATTCTAGTACTCATGAAACTTGCTATATATATATACATATATATATATATATATATATATAATCATATAAACTTGTAAGTTACAATAATTCATGAACTTACCACAATTAAATAATTTAATTCATTATGTTACTCTCATGTACTATGCTAACTTCATGTGCTTTATCTATCAAATTCCATATCATTTTAGTCATAATATTAATGACTATATTTTATATTTCCATTATATTTTACAAATTACTTCCTATGTTTATGATTCATGTTTTATTTATCAATATCATTTTATCTTCTTTTTGCATGTTTCATGTTTGCATATTCCAAAAAAGTGAATACGGGAAAGAACTGTATGTACCCGAGGGTACTATCACTGTACGAGACAATGATCTCTATCTGTGCTTTACTATATGACCCAAACGGTGTCCATGTCATCAACCCAAATATGGCCAACTATATTTGTATGCTGCAGCAACTGTATCCCTAATAGGCATGCCTATCTATCCGTCTACTTGATCATATGCAGGTAATCAGTTTTATTACATTTTCAGTACATATCTCATATACATGAATAACTATTGTTATCATGTATGCATATGAGATATTCACCAGCCATTATTCTCATCTTCATAAACAATACTTTCACATATCTCTTATCATCACATGAATGTATTCTATGCTTTTTTATATAACAACTATACATGTATTATCTTTTCTTCACATGACTAGAAATCATTTCCTTTATTATTCCATTCTATTTATTCCATATTATTTAGCATTAATCATATCACTTTTAGGTCAATTTCTTTATCTTCTTAGATAAATTATACTAACTTATATTCATACAAAACCCTCTCTACTAATACTTTGGGAGTATATAACAAACATTTAGATGTCTCAAAATCCTATAGGAAAGGACATGAAAATCATTTCCCAAAATAGGGTCCGACTTCACCTAATTTTCTAGGTATAATGGGGTTCTAAAACTTTAACATGCTTCTTCATGGGCTATCACTCCACTATAAATATATTTACCTAGAAATTAAATCACTAGCACTGAATCATCCAAACTTAAGTTATGACATTTAATGCTAAACTGGTCCGCTTTCTGTCTAATTTACACGGGGCAATCGATTATGAAACCCGATTTCAAGGGTCTTAACTCCATAATTTAACACTTGTTCCTTCTACTCATTTGAAGCTACGATGCTAAGGGTTCTTCTCAAACTAGAATCATCTAATTTGGAGCGCCAAAACTCAAGATATGTTCTAAACAACTGGGACTACTCTGTTTTCAAAACATAACCAGTAATTGGTCTTTAGACCCAAATTCAAGGGTCTTAAAGTCATATTAATACTTTAGGCTCTTCTTGGAAAATGTGGTCACGGGTCTTAGGTTTCCTCTCTAACTGAAATTTCCTAAATTAGAGAACTCTAGACCAAGTTATTGCCAAATAATTCACTTAGGGTTTTGGGGAAATTTTGATAGCATCTCCCCTAAAACTCTAACATTTCCTTTATACAAAAACTCCTCAATTGAGGACCACAAACTAAATAACAATTACCAACAACACAAACCAAAATGAATTGATATTCAAGGGAGTCCCGTACCTATTTCTTGGTCACCTCAAGCTCTATTCTCCTTTCCTTCTTCACTTCTCCTCTTGCTCATTTGCTACAAACCTTGGAATCTTATAAGCAAAATGGTGGAGAACCAACCCTAGCAAGGACCGTTTTTTTCTTCTCCCTTTTCTTCCTCTTTTTATTTTCCCTTTTCTCCTTTTCCTCCTCACCAACTGGTCATACACAAGAGAATAAGGCTTAAGCTTTTCTCTCTAATTCTTTGGATGTTTCTAAAGTGTTCTAGATTGGGGCATGTGTCCCATTCCCATTGGTTCACTCCTCTTTGATTATTTGGTCCTCCTATAACATATAATTCATTTCTCTATCTCAAACATTAACCCACATTCTTTATCATTTATTCCCACTATGTCATCTCATGACAAAATTATCATTCTACCCTTGGTCTTTAAAATTAATTATATTTATGTCTCTCTCTCTTTTTTTTTTCTTTTTTTTTCTTTAATAATCCTTTAATCATGCATTACTACTAGGGTTAACTTCGGGGTATTACAAAACTATTGCACAATCTAGAGCGTTTGAGCTATGTAGGTGACAACTAGGATGATGTCGTTGTCCTGAACAGCGGCTTCATCAATTTTTTTTAAAGCCATTGCCAGGCCCCGAATAATAAATTTCTTCATAAATTTTTTGGGTTTTCAATTGCCACAAGTATGACAGCTGGCTTCATCATTTAAAAAAAAATTAAATTGCCAAATCTATCTGAAATTATAAATATTTATTTTAAAGATAATGTTTGATATCTAAAATATTTAAAATAAAAAAATATTATTATTATTTTTACATCAAATCATTTTAAAAATTATTGAAACGTTAAAATCAAATACAAATTATTAAAATTAATGATATCTCACTTGATTCACCTATTGACGCTATATTTACTCACCCTTTAAATAACTTGTTTTTGTGTTTTGAGATATTTATTGTAATAGTAATAATAATAACATTAAAGTGATAGTAATTCTTTAAAAAAAAAAAAGAAGATAAATATGAAAAACAATTTAAAAAGAATAATATAAAATAAAAGGAAAATATAATTTTTCAATAATTTAAAATCTTCCATATTCTAAAAATTAGTTTATCTTGGATTAAAACAAATTTTTTATATTTGATATTAATTATTAAAAATTATTTAATTTAAATTATATCGTCATTTTTATTTTATATTATTCTTTTTAAATTATTTTTCATATTTATCTTATTAATCTTTTTTTTTAAGAATTATTGTCACTTTAATTTTATTAATTTTATAATCATCTTTAAAATATTTAAAATACAAACTTATTTAAAAATTATTATTATTATTTTTGACATCAACTTATTTAAAAATAATTGAAATGAGAATAATGAAGTTATAAGATTTAATAAATTAATGGGTTCGAACAAAGATTTGATAAATTAATATGATTTACTAAAAATAAATTATTAATATAATTTTATGAAAATTTTAATCTCAATATGTTATCATCAGACATGTAATAAAATTTAAAATTAATTTTTGTTTTTAAGAAAGATACTTTAGAGAAAATATGAATATTTTGATCGCTATCTTGCATCATTTTTTCTACTTAAGGATTAAAAAACAACTATTATCAATTTTATATCCATATTCATGTAAAACTTATAACAGTTCATCTAAACTTGGTTTTATAGGACTTTTGATGGAAAACAAGTGATTTTGCAAGAAATGAGCAATATGTTTCCAAAAAGAGAGTCAACTAGGTGTCTCATAGTGCGTCATTGGGAAGGTGAATTTTTCTGTATCATCTAGAATATCAAATGGTTCAACTTCACCCATGGTTACATTCAAAAGCTTTTAACGACAAATGCCACATGCCTGAACTAAAGAAAATGAAGAAGGCGACCTCTGGGGTGCCGGCAAAAACAAGTTATGACAATAAAAACAATTTGTCGCGACAAACTCTAGAGTTGAGTTTGTCGCGTCAAACTCCAAAATTTGTCATGATAAACTGTTTTTATTGTTGTTACAAATTGTTTTTTTCTCCAATTTTTCGGGGCCATAACTTCTTCATTTTAACTTTATTTGGGAAGTAGAGGTTGTTGAAAGTCGCTTGAATCAAGGTTAAAAACATCATTTCGACGGATATATTGGGCATTGATTTTTTACGGATATCGGAGATATATTGGTGGATATTTTTACATGAATATCGATATATCGGAAATTAACAAAAATACTTTGAAATTCATGGAAATACTTTGTAAAAGTATAAAAATGGAATTAATAATGAAATATGCACATTGATATTACATTTCAATGGTCTTTCAAAATCAAAATGAAGATCGATGTGGCTCAATTACAACATTTGACGGCTTATCCTATCTGACGGAATATAATACTCATACCAAGACATAAATATTCGATAATATCGATTATAAGACGCACATGTTTGGCGCATAAATGTGTTTCGACTGCACTCCACAACCTCTCTATGGATAGGAAATTCTGGGTTCATCCACATGCTTGTTTGAAATCCTTGTTACATTTGATATGAAGTTTGGAATGACATTTGTGGATCATGAGGATAGTTAATCATTCCATATTCACCAATGGAACCTAAAGGATGTGAAGAAGGCTGATCATAACTCATGGTGTAAGGAGGAAAAACGTTGGCATCATCATTACCATAGGTATGATAACCGTATTTACATTTTTGGTTTTACTTAATAAATGAATGAATTTGAACAAATACTTGCTTAATTTGAATTTTTTTTTTTTGAAAATTCATTTTCAACCGTGAATTAAAATAAAGAAAATAGGAATATTTTTTAGCTTTGTTCTAAAATAATCTTTTTCAAAAAAAATTCTCAAAGTAATACATGTTTCAAAATAATGCTCAAATTAGTCCCTTCTTTATGTCGCCATCAAAATCGAGTCATGATCACGGTTTTAAATTTTTTTAAAGAGTTAAAATCGTAGTTACTAACTACAAGTTTAACTTTAAACTTAAAACCGTAGTTGGTGACTACAGGTTTAACTCTTTTAAAAAATTTAAAACCGTAGTCACCAACTTCGATTTAGGTGACATGACAATGAGGCACTAATTTAAACATTATTTTGAAAAATGAATTATTTTGGTTTAAAAAAAAAAAGTTGTTTTGGGACATTACTCAATATTTTTTACCAAGTTTCAATATTGGATATTGTTTTCAATGTTCATCTTATTTTCCTTTCAAAATCAAAACATGTGAAAGAATATTTCTAAGGAATTTAATTTTCTTTCTTTTTCCAATTTTTTAAGATAATCAAACAATGAAAAATTTTACTTTTATTTGTTTACATTGTTCTTTCTTTATCATTTTTCAAGAACTAAACATAACTAACCTTAGTGCTTGTTTGATAATTGTCTTCAAGAATAATTTTTCCATTTTCAAAAACAAAACAATTGAAAAACATGTTTGCTAACTGGAAAATAAATATTATTTACCATTCTCCTCAAACATCAACATGCCATATCTAATTCACTTTTTGTTTTTTGTTTTGAATTTTTTCACATGCTGCATTTTTGATCGATTTTTTCACATGGAAATGTCGGATATATCGGTCATTTACCGATACATCAGCGATATATCGCCGATATTGGGCGATTTTTTCCGATTTTTCCTTCACTGACTGCTTCAAAAATCGCTGTGAAGTCTTATTGCCAATTCCGAAATATCGACGATATATCGCGACATTTCCGTCCTTGGTTTGAATGTAGAATGCAACCATGGGTGGAGTTGAACCATTTGATCTTCCAGATAATACAGAAAAATTCATCTTCCTAATGAAGCGCTATGAAACACCCAGTTGACTCTCCTTTTGAAAACATGTTGCATCATAATTGATATAATTATTTTATATAATAAAACAAATTAATTAATTAATTAGTTATATATATATATATATATATATATATATATATATATATATATATATATATATATATATATATATATTCATATAATCATAAAAATAATCATTTTATAAAAATAATTATTGTAAGTTTTTATTAATAAACCTGAGTCGACATTGCCACCATTATCACCCACTCCCATATTTGCACCTCGATAATTCAATACGCCCCCATACTTACCCATCCCCTGATACTTCCATATGCCCCCATACTTACCCGTCACTCAATACCTCCATACGCCCCCATACTTACCAATCACCCGCTACTTTTATACCCCATAGACTTACACATCACCTTTTATACCCCCACAGACTTATACATCAATTAAGACTTAAACTCAATGTCATCCTACCATTATCACCCACATCTTTTCCTTTACAGGCCACATCTTTACCATCTCTAATGTCGCTAGAACCAGCTTCCATGGCAGTAGATATCACCTTATCATCTCTAACTTTACCATCCCTACATTGCCTTCCATTGATGAGATCGATGAGCACTTTTGCCTGTCACCAGGTCAAAGCCAGCGACTTCCACCTAAGCGACCTCGTACTCCACGTACACGTCGGGTACTTCATCCATCAGCTCCATTCGAGATTGCACGGGACCCTATAGATCAACCAGTTGTGTATTCTAGGCGGCGTCCTAAGATAAATATAAAGACTCCATATTGTGGGACTCATTGATGTATGTTTATATTTGTATATATTGATATTTGTATACATTTTTTATATATTTATATGATTTGGTTTATATATGAAATTAGAGTTTCTTGTTTGCTAAATTGGTTATAATTTGGATGCATGTTAGTTATGATTTATATATATTCTTGTTCTCGGTGAATCTTCCAAGTCATAATTGAGCTTCATGCAAAAATCCATTTAACATTCCATGATTCTGTATTTTAAAATGATAATAAACAACTGGATAAAACTTGTGAAATAAAAATAAAACTTTCAAATATTTTAAAATAAAACTTCTAAGTTTATTTGGGATTTAAGGCTAATTTGAATATATTTATTGTGAAAATTTAAAAATATTTACAAAATTATTTGAGTTAATGAATAGCTTGTGTAAACATTTGTATTGATAAAAACTTAAAATAAATATTTTTATAAAATGATTATTTTTATGATTATGAAAAAATTTTAAAATTTTAAATATATATATATATATATATATATATATATATATATATATATATATATATATATATATATATATATATATATATATATATATATATATATATATATATATATATATATAAAATTTGGCTATTCGACATTAAAAGAATAGTATTTGATGGTGCTTTTCTACCAATACCGGATCAACCGCTCGAGTCGTCGTTAATTCGCCGATCCCGGTGATGCTATCTCGCAAGAAAACAACATAAATAAGGTGATCCACAGGTGGGTCGGATGCCTTCGACTGCAAGCTACTATTTCTTCATAAAGTAGAAAAGCACATAATTATTTTCTGAATATGAGAGTTTTTTTTTTTCGTAAAAATTATGGGCAGAATGGATCTAAGATTTATAAGGGAAATAGTGGTTACTCCTTGTTAGATGGTGATACAAGATTCTCCCATCGCGCGAGTTTCCTTTCATCGACTCACTTGTTATGATAACAATGGAGGAGCCAGAGATCGTTTAAAGATCCCTTCTCTTTCCTAATTAGGGGGAGGGACTGCTTTGAGACCAAAATTTTTTCTCACGAGTCTGGGTCGCCTATATCACTCTGGATCATGATCATATGGCCTCGGTGGTTTCACCTCTGTGCCCGTCCGGTGTACTTTGGCATGGGTAGGATCTCACCGGGCCAGCTTTGACGCTTGTTCCTCAAATCCCTCCATGCGCGGGTCGGGTCTGCTCTGCCTGCGCCCGGGCTTGTGCACATATTGTTTTGGACCCCATTAGTTACCCCCAGTCCTTGGCTGAAGCAAGCTTAGGTAAGGACTGAATCGTCTCGACCCTGGCCGCAAATCAATGCATAGCCGGATGGTTCGATTTTAGGCTTTATCGCTTCAAACGCCTTATGATACCGCATAGCCGCTTTCTACCGCGCTTCTTTTCACTGCCGCCTCATATATTTTTAACAACATTCGTGTCGATTCTTCGTTTTAAACTGCTTTCTTTTTGCGGGCTTGAGTGTTTTCGAATACCCTCGTGAGTCGCTGGTGATTTTGCTCGCCCTGCCTCCCAGGGTCGCTTTCCTTTGCGGTTTTCCTCCTTAGCTTTGAAAATCTTTCTTCTTCTTCGCCATTTTTTTCTTTCCTCCCCTTGCTTTCAATTTCGGTTGTTAGTATTTGTCACTGGGCCCTCCGCCTTTCGTGCTTCGTGCGTTCTCCCTTTCCACGCTTAATCATGCAGCCTCTCGAGTCTTCGGTCCTTCAGGCCTACGCATAGAGGGTAGGTTTGCTGAGGAGTCCGAGTCGGAGCGAACTGGCGCTAGATCTTAGGTCCCGCCTATGGTTACCTGCCTTCCCACCTGCTATCTTCCTCCTCACAGTGTGGGCAAGGGAAGATTGGGCCGACATAACATCCCTATGGCTCGAATACTCGAGGGTTATTTGTGGAGGCACGCAGACGCCGCGGCCCTGACGGCCGAGCCTTCAGATAAAATCTTCACTGCTACGGACCTCCCTTCCGATGTCCGACCGTGTCCCGATCTTCTCACGCCTTATGTGTCCGTCTCAAGACGGCCCGTCTTCGAGGCGCCGAGAACGACCTCCGCCGATTTGCACCCAAGCAGTTTCATTCTAGTTCTCTCCTAATTTCTTCGGGTGTCTTCGTCGGGCCTCCGGTTGTTTTCGCGGATATGGGCCTCGGTCCCTAAAGATACCACACGATCTCTTCAAATAAGTGAAAGAGGCCCCTCTCTGGCGCCTTCTTATATCGTGCCAAGCCACGCCGACTTATCATTTCCGACCTCCCTTCCTCCCACAAGCATTGGAAAAAGCGTTATTTCTTTGCCGGGGGTCGACATTGGGAATATAACCCTGCCGATCAAGACAATACTCTGGATTCCAGCGCATGATTCCCTAAACCGCCAGTTTTTGGCCCTGCTAAGAGGGGGTTAACTTTTAAAGGCTGTGCTCGCTTCTCAACTTTTCTTGAAGCACGCCGCTGTATCCGGTCCCACCTTACTTTGAGGACATGGGCCTAAAGTGGCAATGTAGGGCAAGTATCGCCCACGGCGATTCCGATCTCATAAGGTCGACATTCCCGGCCCCTTTAAAGAGCCCTTCATGTTCCCTTATTCAAGATCCCTCCGTTCCCCTCGCTATGGAAATTTTCTCCCGAGGGCTTCCCGTCGTGAAGCCGACAGGAGAACAGGCCCGCGTTAAGCCGGGGTGAAGAAGAGGAGGAGCGTAGCCGAAGGCCCAAGTTCCCGAGTGCAACCTCCTGCACTCGCGGTTAGCCGGCTAGTGAAGGCAGAGAGAGCCAGCCGCAAGGCTCCAAGTCTCCGAGAGCAACCTCCCGCGGTAAGATCCCAAGCCGGGAGCACCCCGCCCCGCCATCACTCGTTTGCCAAGGAGGAATCACACGCCCAGTTCAAGCAGGCAAAGGTTCTCGCCGAGCAACGTCGCTCATCCTTTGTTGCAAGAGCCAAGGGTTCTTCGAGAAGGGTCACGGCCTCCTGGAAAGTTCTTCCTATCTCCTATCCGAGTCCTTCGGGCGAACGCCACGCCCCTTCCTCCGAGGCGGGAGACACAGGAAGTGATTGTTTTGGAGTTAAGGGGGGTGAGGACTCGCTGCTTACCAATGTGAAGCTCGCCGCCGAGACTGTTTCGTCTGTCCTTCGAGACACCGATCTCAAGAAGGTGGATGCCCTGTGTGTCGAGGAAGCTTTGGCCCTATCGCTCCAGGGAACCATCTCCGTATGTCCGAGTGCCTTCTTTCATCCGTCTCATCGTTATGTTAATGTCATCTGCTAACTCCATCTTGTTCTTTGGAAGACGACCACTTATATAAAGAGCCTAACGAGTAGCTAATTCGACCCAGCTCGCTTGCAAGGCAACGAAAGCATTCAAAGCCAAAGTCGCCCTCGACCTCCGAGGGCCGAATATGAGCTTGATAAAAGCTCACCGAGGATGTTGTGGGGTATAAATCCAACCTGGGGCACACCTCGATCGCAGCGTAGAGCCGAAGACAAAGAAAGAAGGCCAGAGGGCCTAAGGGTTGTCATGACGAGTCGCGGTGTTTAAGGAAGAGTTTCAGTCGCTGTGGAAGAGCTTACGCACTGTGCCAATGCGCGGATCGGCCCGCCGAGAGGCGTACAGCCGAGTTCCATGGACCGCCGTCGAGGAGGTAACGCTACGCGCCGGGACCTCAAGAGGCGGGAAGCCATGGGCTAGCCAAAGCGGATGGCAATACCGAGCCGAGGACGAGGCCTCGACCTTATGGGCTTCCCGATGGCTTGCTTTCCGACGAGCCGCTAAGGCTTTTCCGGTTTGACTTCAATCTTTCTGCCTAATCCTGATGGAAAAGTAGGCGGAAGGAACTACGCATGAGACTTGCGCGTAACTCGGTTCTCTCGATACCCCACTGTCTCTTCTCGGGTGAAGCTGAGGTTCCTGCCGAGGCTGGCTCTCCTATCTCGCCCGTTGGGGCTTTGCCTTCAGACTTGCATGGCTTGGAGGGTCGTACTTTTGAGGCTGCTCGTAGCTCTACCTCAAACATTTAGGCCCCTTTGTATAATCTTTGCTCATTTTGGCTAACTTCGAGCTCTAAGCCTCGGACATCCGTGGTGAATGCTAACATCAGTTTTCTTTATTCTATTGATATTCGTCCTTCACCTTCTCGGGTTTTCCCTTCTTCTTTATGACCCATGTTGAGAGGTTTCCCCGGTCATCCAATCTTAGATACCGGCCCCACTGGGAGCCATGCGGCCCTTGGATCAATTGAGCTACTGGGTGGCTCATCAACCCAGCATGGCCTCTTGCTACTCGCCTCTCGGGCTGTTAGGCTCTTAAGAACCGAGCCACGGCCCCTTTGAAATCGAGCCATAAGGCTCTTTGAAACCGAGCTACAAGGCCGCTTTTAAAACTCGAGCTACGTGGCCTCTGGCTACTTGGCCTTCGGGTCAAGTAGGTTCTTAAGAATCGAAATGCGGTGGCCCCCAAACTAAGTTACAAGGCTCTTTTGAAATCGAGCCAAGGCTCTTTGAACCGAGCTACGAGTCTTCGAACCGGAGATACAAAGACTCTTTGGCTACGGCCTTTCGGGGCTGTTATTAGGTTCTTAAGAACCGGAGCTTTACATTGATTCCCTCAGATCCACAGCCATATAAGGCTCTTTGAATCCAGCTACAAGGCTCTATTGAAAATGAGCTACGTGGCTCTTTTGAAACTAAGCTACGTGGCTCCTTCGAAACTGAGCTATAAGGCTCCTTGGCTACTTGGCCTTATGGGCTATTAGGCTCTTAAGAACTGAGCTACATGGCCTTTAAGACAAGAGCCACAAGGGCTCTTTGAAACCGAGCTACGGGCGGCTTTTTGAAACCGAGCTAAGGGCTCCTCTCAAATCGAGCTACAAGGCTCTCGCCACGCCTTCGTCATAGGTTCTTAAGAAACCGCTTACACATTTTCGCACCGGTACCTATGCGCTTTTTTTAAACCGAGTCGCAAGGCTCTTCGAAACTAAGCTGCGGGCTCCTTTGAAACCGAATGCAAGGCTCTTTTGTCTTCCTTCCTCAAGCGTAAATAAAGATTTTAATGCATCTATGGAGAATCTGAATAAAGCCGTGGTGCTCTCAGCGCCTGTGCGTTTCTTTGGCAACAATCGCCTTCTTCGACATGGTGGCGTTATATGATTCTTCCCTAACCTTTCTTCCCTTCGACAAAGGCTCTTAGTGTCTTCGTACATGATGAAGTCAGAGTTTGATCACTAATACGTGGAGTCCGTCAGGTCATGTTTAACCCTGCTCGACGCTCTACCATTCAGTAGATCAGGTTGTTCCCTCAGTCCTCGCCCATCGATGGAACTCGGACTGAACATATTCGAGGGCTGAGACGCCCGTAGGGAATACTTTTAAGTCCCGCTTCCTCCATTATTCCTTTCTTTCTCCTCTTTCTCCTTCCTTCCTTTTCTTCTTTCAGGTTTTGCCTTGATCGGTGTCGTCACGACGCGATCTTCTTCGAGATGTAGAGAACGACTTTGCTGATTGTAATTTTCTGAGATAATAAAAGTACAGTCTTTTGGAAATGTGTGTACTTGTATGATGTTTGTTTTCTTCTTCTTTTTTTTTTTTTTTTTTTTGACGACCATGAATATTAATTAGGTTTCGAAAATGAATACAAAGACTGCTTATTAAAGTAAACTGAATTTCTTATTAAAAGCTACACATGAGGTCTATCGGTAGAATCGCCGAGGTGCTCATTGCTCCAAGAATGTGGCAAGGTTTTTCCTCTTCTCGCTTGAAGTTCGTAGCTGCTGTGTCGGACTATTCGCGATACCACATAGGGCCCTTCCTAGTTTGGTCCTAGCTTCCCGTGGTAGGGTCTTTCTTTTCGTCAAGTAGAGCTTTTTGTAACTAGGGTCGTTTCGCTTAAAACTCCCGCCCTAATCTCTCTCGCCAAATATTTTACCGCCTTCTGATAGTCCTCGCACGCTTTAGAACCTCAAGCCACGTTTTTTCTTTCTAGAGGTCAAGGTTCAGCAGCTAGAATCTCCTCGTTGTCAAACTCCTCGCATTTTAGCCCAACCTCGACTGAGCTACCACTTTAGCTAAAATGCTAGAGCGAATGGGGTCGAAAGGTTGATTTCGGTAGTTTTGTATGCCCATAATACCTCGGGGAGGTATTCTACCCATTTTCTCTTTAGATTTTCCAGCTTAGTCTTTAATGCTGCCTTGAGAGTCCTTATAAGGATTCCCTTTGCTTGGTCTCATTGATCACAGATGAAGCTAGGATGAGTAGTAATTTTCGATCTCAAGCTCGCCGTAAATCTCCAATCCTAGATTGCTGAACTGAAGCTTCATTATTGGATACCAGGGCTCTAGGGATTCCGAACCTACATATTATGGAACGCCAAACAAAGTTACGCACCTTTTCCTCGGTGATTATTGCTAATGGCTCAGCCTCGGCCCACTTGGTGAAGTAATTTACTTATAATGATGAACCCACTGGTCTTCCTTAATGGGTGGGGCCCCACATACCCAGAAATCCCATTGTTGAAAAGGCCAAGGGCTTGTGATTGGAGGTCAGCGGTCTCTAAGGAGGTGAGAGTCCGGGCATGCTCTCGACTGCATCTTATATTTTAACCGGGGCCCAGGCATCTTTTTTGAAAGCATCAGAGGCCAATATCCCTGCCTCAGTGGTCTTTGTCGCACGGACCCGACCGACTTTTAAGGCTACGTATACCTTCATGCACCTCTCTGAGTATGTAGTTGGCATCTTAGTTTCCTACACATTTAAGGATGGGTGTAGAAAAGCCTCGTTTATAAAGGGTCCCCCGATGAATGGCAATCGTTCTGACTCCCATCTGCTCGAGGCCTTTCGGGGTCGCTGGGCAATATTCCGTCCATCAAGTAATCCTGCACGGGTCCATCTACTTCGGCGACACACGGACACTTCTTCATTGTCAATGTTCATCGAGGGTTCGGTAGTTTCAATCGCACTGCGGATACCCCTTCTTTGATCCGACCGATTGGTCCGTCCGAATGTAACCGGATGCTCCGATACTATCTAACTGCGGATACCTCCAACCCTACACTGCAGTCAAGTGGGCGTAACAGAGAGAGAGAGATATATATATATATATATATATATATATATATATATATATATATATATATATATATATATATATTTTAAAACTTATAAATTCTCTCGCTTGTCTATTCATATAATGCTAAACATTTAATTGGTTATATTCTCAGAAAGTAAATGATTACAAATATATATATATAAGCTCCATATATGAAGTGTTCAACATTTACAATATTTACATTGTTTACAAAATAAACAAAATTATATACAAAATGTACTAAAAAGGTCTTTCAAGTACCTAGTGATGCGTGGCCTTTGACCGCCGATGTGGATTGTCCCGTCCCTCTAGTTTCCTCTTTCACCTACACTGATGAAATACTGCATAAGCTTTTACGCCTTAGTGGGAATTAATACATATGGATGATATCTATTGAGGGTCTCCACACTTCTATACAAATGCATATACTTAAGGAGTTATGACATATAACATTTATATTATACTTATCATTTCTCATTTATATACTTTTCAGCAACATGTTTCATTTCTTATCATATTTCATATAATTTCTGTTGTCATCTTTCAGACTTACTTCTGTTCTTGTAATCAGATATCATCATCGATGCCAGCGTTGCTATGCTTCCTGTTATCATGTCATATATTCTTTATTTTTCGTTTGCATATACCGGTCATTTTCTTTTATGTTTCATGTCTCAGAACATTTAGAAATAACTCAGATGGTAATTGGAAGGTACTATCACCGCATTTGAGAGACAAAGGATCATCTCAGATATACCCGAAGGTATCATCACTGCATTTGACAAAGGACCTATGTCATGTAAATATCCAAACGGGATCTATGTCATCGACCTAAACGGGGCCTTGATATCTATAAAAACTATATGCCGCAAAGAATCGATCTTCCCTATATAGGCATGCCTATCTATCCTCTACTAGTTCTATGCATAACTGTGTATTTTATGTTCAAGACATATCTCATTATGCATGAATAAGTATGATTACCACATATGCTACTGCTTTTCATGATTTCTAGACTCAATGTGAACTCCACTTTATCATGCTATATATGGATGGATTCTGACTAATGGGCTTTCCATAGAGTTCAAGAGACCAAACAAAGGAGTTCGAACTACAGTTATGACCTTCCGAAGTTGGAGGTCACACGTAGTCAAACCGAGCCGAGCTGACCTGAACTGGCTGAGCTGAGCTGACCTATCTGAGCTCACCTATTGTCCTCCACAGGCACATGAATGGATTCTTGACTCAATGGGCTTTCCATAGAGTCCAAGAACACCCGAAACGGAGTGCGGACGGTTAGGTTATGGACCTTCCAAGTTGAGGTCACAAGTAGTCAAACCTACCGAGCTGATCCGAACCGGGCTGAGAGGCTGAGCTGACTCCGCCCGGAAATCTCACCTATTGCCCTCCACAGGAAAATTAATGGATTCTTGACTCAATGGGATTTCCATAGAGTCCAAGAACACGAAACGGAAGTTCGACTTACAGTTATGACCTTCCGGGCCGAGGTCACACGAGGTCAAACCCAGCCGAAATGAATCAACCGGGCCGAAGCAGCCGACCGGGACTCGCCGAAATGACTGGCTTCGCGAGTACCGGGCCGAGCTGGTCACTGGCTGAGGCACCAAGGAGCTGGTCACTTGCCGAGGTGTGTAATCGTCGGAGTCGCACTGGTCCATGAAAAAGGGCCATAGCTCAAGGCAGAGGAACCGAATTGAGAAATTCAAAGCCTAACATCAAGTTCATCGATGTGGCTAACTACCAGAAGGTCTCAAACTTCCAATTCCTTTATTTCTTACCCAAAAATCAGTTCTAAGATCTAGCTAATGCGTGTGATAAAAAATAAGGAAATTTTCTTGGTTCAAATTGCAACTAGACCTTTCCCAAAACACATATATAGGAGCCTTAGAGCTCTTCTCAACTCAACCCTAACAAGAAATGGGTTTGGGAGTTTCCAAACCCAACCCATACACAAAATAGAGGGTTCCAAACCAAGTTTCTATACTTTCTATACCAAAACTAGACAAATACCATACTCAAATCCATACAAAACCCAAGACTTCCATACTAGAATCCATACCTGTGATCTTCTTTTTCCCTTCCTTCTTTCTTCTCTTCTTTTCTTCTTCTCTCTTATCCGTTTTTGTTTCTTTCCAAGACTAAAATGAGAAGGTTTTATTTTTGGTCTTATCCTTATTTGATCTTATCCCCTTTTTATTTTAATTTCTTTTTCCTTTTCCTTTTCTTTTTCTTTCTTTTGGAGCATCCTTGACCATCCAGTCAAAGGAGGAAATTTCCTCCCTCTTTCCTTCAAGCCACTAGTCTCTTCCATAATTTTCTTCCTTATTTGATTTTTAATATCTTTCTTTTATTACTCTTTGGTCCTCAATTTCATTTTTATTCTCAATTTAATTTATCAAAAATCCCACTTTGGCATATGAACTTATTAAATTATGACCCTTGTGTCCTGAATTGTAAATTATTAATTTACCCTTAACTTTTATTAATTCTCCTAGGTTCTTGCTTACTTTATTTTATCTTTATTTTATTCAAGAAAAAGGTATTTTTATGTTTGCTATACCTTTAAAATAGGTGTTATAAACCGTTAGGCATAAATTCCCAAAGCAAGCAAAGCATTCATTTATCTAGATCCTCTGTGGATGCTTAAGTATAGATTTGCCACAAGATTCACGCAAGATGTCTCTGCGCCGGGACATGCCTAACCTGAACCGTATGAACTTTTTAAGCAGTTCTCGCACCTTTTTTGAGCTAAAGGATCCTTTTTCACCCATGGCTTTGTAGGAGTCTCTATACATTTCACCTGGTGGGAATCACTGTATCAATTGATCAGCTTCCATGGAGTGGGCAAGGTTAAGCTCGGCTATGACAGCTTAGTACTCGGCCTCGTTATTGGAGGCATGAAATCCGGAATCGGAGTGCGTATTCCATGTCAATCCCGTCCGGGGAGGTCAGAATTAGACCCACACCGCTTCCTTGGGAATTGGCGGCCCCATCTACGGACAACCTCCAGATGGGTAAGTCGGGTATGGCCCGAGTAGTTTGATTAATTTGTCTTAGGGTATTTGAGGGTAAATTCCATGATGAAATCACCTTTGAAACACGCCCCTTGTGGGTTGTCCTTGTGTGGACCACCTTTTTTTACTATTATCGTTCCCACTTAAAGGCGAGACTAGTTTTATTTTAAAAAAAACCGTTTTTAGAAAGCTTGATTTGGAGTCGCCACTTATTTTTGTTTTTATTTTAAAAGGAAAACAAATAAGAAGAAAAATCTAATGTGACTCTGATAAGAAAGGTGAGTGCAGGAGAAAGCAGTCTAGGTCAGGGTCGGGTCTTATCGGGAAGATGCGATGGGCGTAGCACCCCTGCAGCCCACAAGTCGAGATTCTCTACTAAACAAACTAAAGAAAATATGGCTTTTGACTAATCAACCAATGAATACCGAAGATAAGCAATATGATACAAAGCGTACAAAGTTAGATGAGAAAAATGTACACAGATATGTTAGAAGCGCCTGAATTGGGAGAGCAATGTGTAGTACCCGATTACAAAATCTATTTATTCGCATTTAGTTAAAGAAATTGCTTATAAATTATATGTCAAATTATTCATTAAAATGATACATAGAATGTCGGGCCCCGCCAAAGCCCATTTATATGTTACACAAATTAACTCCCAAAGATTCCATTTTATAGGAATTGTAGGAGTGCTTGTGTGTTTGAGATTTTTTGAAGTAGGTTTTGAAATTGAAGTTTTGAAAATTGAAAGTTTGAAGTTGGAATTTGAATTTGAGATTTTGGGGACTTGAAATTTAGAAATTAGAATTTTCGAATTTTAAGAATAGGACAAGCGAATCTTGAAATTGAGATTTTGAAATTTAAGAAATTGATTATGAATTTTGAAATTATGAATTTTGTAAATTTGAAATTATAAACTTTAAAATTGAAAATTGGAAATTGTGGAACTTGAATTTTGAAATTATGACATGATTTTTGGAAATTAGGAATTTGCAATTTGAGTGAAGCAATGAAAATTTGAAATTTGAGATTTGGAGGACTTGAATTTTAAAATTGAAAATTTGAATTTTAGAAAATGAGAAATTTGGAATTTGAATTTTAAAATTTGGACACTTAAAAATTGAGAAATTAAAATTTAGAACTTGAATTTTTTTTTTTAAATTTGGGGATTTTATTAAATTAAGGGTGAGTGATAGTTCATATGTTAAGGAAAAATAAATTGAATAAAAAAAAAACAACCAATTTAATTAAATAAAACAAAAAACAACAATATACTTACAAGGAAAATAAAATAATAAGACTATAAATTAAATGACTAATATAGATACAGACAATTAATTAAAATAACTATATAAGAAGAGTAAAGAAGTCAAGAAAAAATGCAGTAGGCCCAGGTAAGCTCCCAGGATTTGAATCACCTCTTAAGCTGAAATTGCCTCAAAAGTCATCAAACCTTTAAAATTTAAGACCACTTAGGACCTTCCACTCAATGTGGGGGAAGACCCATAGCCTCCTTAAGAAAATAAATTTAAGGAACTAATAGGGTCTAAATTATATAGGCCTATGCTTTAATTTATTCTCCAAAAAAAAAAATTTAATCAAGGCCCATTAGGGTCTCCAACCTTTTTTTTTGTGGAGCAAGCATATGGTTTTCCTTTTTCCTCCTCTCTCAAATCAAGGGGGAGAGGACCCCTTTTTGTGAGAACCCAGAAAATTCCAATTTTCTGAAAAAAGGCAAAATCGTAATTTCAGTAAAAATATGAAAATTTTTTAGATCTCGGATGATAAGCAGTTTCCCTTAGTTGGAATGGAATCCTGTGAAATCTAGCTTACGTCGAATTCGTCGAATTAGGGACGATCGGAATTTGCACGTTCGAACTGCGAGTATCGGTCTTTGTGGAAACGATATTTGATGTGAAAAAGTCGCGTATAACATGCTAGTCTGTAAGTTGCGTGAGTAGAGAGATGATGGAAATGGATGTATTGAGAAGAGTATCACATGTCGAAATCGAAGATAAAGGTGTGGATGGCATTATAGGAAAGTTTAATGAGAGTAGATGAATTAGAGGTGGTATTCATGCTCCCCTCAAAAGAAAGAAGACCAAATTTGGGCAGTGGCTGGACAGGAAGTGCGAGAAAGGGAGCTTAGGTTTAGATTTTGGATTTTAGAAGATGCCACTTCTCTACAAGATCGAATGATGCGAGTGATTGGACTGTGATTAGAAGGAAAGGCGTTCTCTGTGAGAGAGACAGCAACGTGGGCTCAGGTTTTAAGGAGTTTGAAAACTCCATGAGGTGAGGTTTCATCCTACTTGTTTTATTCTTGGTTTAAGTGATTTGTTGATGTTTGTATTTGGATTGAGGTAGTGGTGGCGTTTGGTCGGTCCCATCTTGAACTTTAGTGTTGGAATTTTTGAGATCCGATTAGACGGTCCAAGTAGCAGTTTAGGAATTATTTTGGGTGTTTGGGTGATAATTTATTAAATAAATCATGCTTATTGATGTGTAGGAGAATTTGGATATGGCCGTGGAAATCAGTTTGCAAAGTGGAACAAATGGTGGATGAAGTAGAGCACATCACGGACAGCCACATGCTGATTTTAAGGATTTATTAAAAAAGCAGTCTCGGGTTTGTCATGGTGGACCCAGTAGTATTATGTTGTGTCGCTTGAATTATTAGGAAATAGATAAACTGGTATGTGTAGAGTAGATAGGTTAAGACATGAATTTTAATGTGTTAACACAATGACCTGAAATTATATGGAATAAAATTGATTTATAAGCAGTGGAGATGATATTGTAAATTGCTCAAGTGAGCTAATTTGGGGAGTTGGTTGATCAAAGAAATTAATAGGTTAATGCTTGATGTGTTAACATGAGGTCACAATTATATGGAATATAATTGTGTGTGTAGGCCAGTGGAGATGAGATTGTGATTTGCTCAAGTGAGCTAAATTGGGTGATGATTGATGTGTTGAATCACATGTGTGTAATTGTAATTGATTGAGAATATGCATATTGACATGTGTATAAATGGTTTAGAAAATGGCATAATGCATTTCACTTATCTGCTTGGGTAACCTAGAGTTAGGTGTGAGTGCATGACATGGTTTTTAAAAACAACGGACATGGTGAAAGGAATTTCACGGGGATAAATCATGCGGAGAATTAGGTTGGGAGATGGGCCAATGAGATCATATCGGATGAGGACCATATTTATTTCAGGAAAGAAAACTCACAACCCGATTCGCCTGGGTATTATATTTTTAGACTGTTTTAGTTAGTATATTTTCAAAAACAAACAGATTTGTTTTGAAAATGATTATTTTCTCATGGCATACATGGCTTAGGCAGAGTGTGGGTGGGTGGTCGAGGACTCGTGACATGGGGTGATCGTGAGCGTTAATTAGGACCGTATTTACTTGAGTGTGTTTATTTTGGAGCATTGCATATGCGCTTAGGTGGAGAGTAACCCGTTTAGGGTGGTTACTCTTGGCGTTGATCTCATTTCCATCACATCGAGGAATATACTTTTTCAGTCTGGGGAGCGCTCGGAGGCAGACTCATTTAGAGGCTGATTTTGAAAGCCCGGTTTGTGGCCTGATGGTTTGGATAATATGTATTAAAATTATAGATTTTAATATGTATTTAATATTAAGAAATGTTATAACTCTTGAACTATTGGAATATAGTTGGGTGTATATTTTGATGAGTATTGGTTTATGGGCGAGGCCATTTACTTTCAGTATGGGTCTCGCGGTCTGAAGGCAAGCAGTGTCCGCGAGTTGGCAGTAGTGACCAGACCAGCTGAGGTTTGGGGTGTCACACATAATATCGAGCATGGTGCGATTACCTTAGGGCTTCGATTGGGTGTAGTTATAAGTTTAGATCACGATGCGGCGTCATAGCTTGGTATCGAGCTAGGTATCACGTTACCTATAGCGTCTTTGGGCATGGAGCCTAGGATATGGAGTTGTAGTATAGTGTCTGGTTATGATTGCACGGCGTTTGATGCTCGATGCCGGCTTCACGATGCTGGTATCGAGCTTGAAATATCTGAATGCCTAGGGAGCTCGGGTTTGGGTATCCATCACCACTTGGGTGGTTCGATGTTGAGTTTAGGTATGAGATTACCTAGGAAATCACGGGGCAAAACTAGGACACTGCATGCATGTGTTTGGTGTGTTTTGTGTGATTTGATGAATTGTTGTGTGAAAAAAAATATGCATAACATGAATGATGTGTGATCATGTATTGTGTATGGTTTGTGTGCTTAGTAGATAGCGCGTAGGAAGATTTGGGGTTTACAATGTGTAAAAGTGGAACAAGAAAAATAATAAATGAAATAAATTTTTAATCGATTTATTTGGTTTATTGGATAATGAGAAAATAAAATTTTAATAAATTTTAAGGTTTGATACTAGGTTAGTGTTGTTTGGATCATGAGGTTTTTGAGGAAATTGGGACAAATGTCCAGAATTAAGTGAAAAAAAAATGAGAGTGAAGAAAAATAATTTTCTAAGGTTTTACAAGTTTGTAAAATTGAAGAAAATAAATTTTATGAATTTATTTGAGTATTAAGGAAAATGAGAAAAAAAAGTATATAATTTTTTTTTATGTTTTCCAAATAAGCAGAAAATTAATGTGTGAAAAAAAAAAAAAAATTTGTATTGCAACCTTGGGTTTGTATTGCAAGAGAAGGGGTTTT
This sequence comes from Tetrastigma voinierianum, assembly GCA_016808115.1. Lineage (NCBI taxonomy): Eukaryota > Viridiplantae > Streptophyta > Magnoliopsida > Vitales > Vitaceae > Tetrastigma > Tetrastigma voinierianum. Next base: position 246,000 of record JAEQBH010008103.1, read on the forward strand.
TGTATTGCAATATGAGGTGTATTTCAAGTTGGCTAGGTTGTTAGAGTTGTATTGCAATACAATTAGTGTATTGTGAATGAGAAGGCTTGTTGGCTAGTGTATTGCAATAGGGAAAATTGTATTGAAACTTAGGAGGGCTTAAGGGCTGAACAATTGTATTGTAGGGTGTAAGTGTATTCACTGACATAGGGTGTACGTGGAAAAATTGTGTTGCAATACTTGTATTGTATTGTGACTTAAAGAAATTTGGAAGGGAGTTGTATTGCAGAATGACCAAGTGTATTATATGAAAGGGTTCTTGGAAAAGTATGTGCAAGTAGAATTGTATTGCAATACAATTATTATCATTATTACAACAGTAATAATTGGTGAATAGTAATATGTGAGAGCGATGTCGATTCAATGAGTCAAGCGTAAAGCAGTAAATTCAATTTTTTTTTGAAAAATAAAATAAAATGAGAGAAATTTTAAAAAAAAAAATGAAAATTTCAAAAATAAAATTTTTGTTGATAAATATGATTTGATATATCGAATAAATTGTCTTCATTGCACATAATCTGGACATAATTATCTAAAATCTTTTCAGTGTGTGAATACGTCTCGAGTATGTTACACCCTTAGGATACGTCATTAATGTTGCATGTTTTGATTCGTGATTTTGTGTTTCAAATTGCGTAGAAGGACATACTCTGGTCAATGATGGATATGAAATTACTGGTGTAATGCGTATGGGAAAAGAGTAAATGCTAAGGTTAGGAACTATAACCTTAGGGATTTGGATAATAAAATGAACAGGGTACGTTTCTACTCTTGCAATTATTGACTAGAGTAGCGTTTGAATTGGATGTATCATGTTCATTCATTAATGCATCTTGTGTGATAGGTTTGGGCATAGAAGTTGAGCGCTGAAAAGCCCAAGTAATATGATGGAAAATTCTTCCCTGGATTGTAGGGAGAGATTTGATTTTCTAGAGATCGAGAGTTGCAGTGGAAGGCGTGGTGGATGTAGGGTGGTAGACATGGTTGTTAATGTCATTCTTGACATGCTTGTGAGTTGTGACCATCGGGTTGTCGATGGTGGGACCTTAATGAGGTCATCATACCCGACATGGTCTTGGAGTTAGGTAAGGTTACATATGCACATGGTTGGATGTGTATGTGCGTGGAATTTCGGGACAAAATTCTTTTTAAGGAGGGGAGAATGTGAGACCCCAGAAAATTCAATTTTCTAAAAAAGGGCAAAATCGTAATTTGGTAAAATCCAAAAATTTTCTAGATCTCGGATGGCGAAGCAGTTTCTTAGTTGGAGATAAGTCGTGAAATATAGCTTACACGTCGGATTCGTCGAATTAAAGGCGTGTTGAATTTACGTTTTCGAGCCTTTGATATCGGGTGAGTAAAGCGATGTTGATGTGACAAAAGTCACATATAACATGTACTCAGGTGCCATAAGTTGCATGAGTAGAGAGATGATGGAAATGGACGACCAAGAGAATGCCACATGTCAAAATCCAAGATAAGGGACATGGATGGCATTATAGGAAAGTTTAATGAGAGTAAGGACAAAATTGGGAATAGTATTCATCTCCCTCAAAAGACCAAATTTGGGCAGTGGCTGGACGGGAATTGCAGAAAGTGAGCTTAGGTTTTAGATTTTGATTTTTAGAGAGAGAGAATGCCACTTCTCTCTAAGATCCCGGGCGATCCGATCGTCGGATTTCTTCGGGCCGAGAAGGAAATCTGTTCTACACAGCGAGGGCAACGCGTGGGCTCCGGTTTTAAGGAGTTTCGACAAACTCCGTGAGGTAGGGGTTTCATCCTACTTGTTTTATTCTTGGTTTAAGTGCTTTATTGATGTTTGTGTTGGATTGAGGTTGTGAGTGGCAGTTTGATCGATCCCAAATCTTGGAACCGAAGTGTTGAAATTTTTTAGACCCAGTGGACAGTCCGTAGCATTTTTAGGGATTGTTTTGGGTGTTTGGGTGATAATTTATTAAATAAATCATGTATTGATGTGTAGGAGCTAGATAGCCCGCGATCGGTTTCAAAAAGTGGAACAAATGGTGGATGAGTGGTACATCCTGGACAACCCACATACTTTCTACATTTTTAGGATGTAAAAAGCTTGATCCGGGTTTGTGTGAATTGGACAAAATCGTCCATATGTTGTGTGCTTGAATTGTTGAAATGAATGGCTTGGTATGTGTGGAAATAGATAGGTTAAGACATGATTTTAATGTGTTAACACAATGACACAATTATATGAAATAAAATTGTGTTGTGAGCCAGTGGAGATGATATTGTAAGTGCTAGAGTGAGCTAATTTGGGGAGTTGGTTGATCAAAGAAATTAATAGGTTAATGCTTGATGTGTTAACATGAGGTCACAATTATATGGAATATAATTGTGTGTGTAGGCCATTGGAGATGAGATTGTGATTTGCTCAAGTGAGCTAAATTGGGTGATAGTTGATGTGTTGAATTACATGTGTGTATTTATAGTGAGTTAAGTATACATATTGACATATTGTATAAATGGTTTTGAAAATGGCATAATGTATTTTCATATGCCTTTGGAGAGGTAGCTTAGGATAGGTGTGAGTGCATGACATGGTTTTTAAAAAAAAAAAAACAACGGACATAGTTGCGAAAGGAATTTCACAGGATGATATTGGAGGGGTGGAGTTGGGAGATAAGGCCAGCGGATCATGTCGGATGAGGACCATGACTACATTTGGAAAGCTCACCAAGCAATTAGTCTCGGAGGGTAGTCAAATATTTTCTAGAATATTTAATTAGTATATTTTCAAGAACAACAGATTTGTTTTGAAAATGGATTATTTTCTCATGCATGGCTTAGGCAAATTGTGAGTGAGTCGGTGAGGACTTGTGACATGGGGTGATCATGTAGACATTCAAGTAGGATCACGTATTTGCCAGTGTGTTTATTTTGGAGCATTGCATATGCACTTGGGTGGAGTAACCCGTTTAGGGTGATTCCCTTGCGGCGATAAGCTCCTTCACCTGTGAGGAGAAATATGCTTGCACGGGTACATGGAGGAGCGCTCGAGGAGACAGCTCATTTAGAGGCTGATTTTGAAGAAGCTGATTTGTGGCTTTGATGGTTTTTGGATAATATGTATTAGAATTATAGATTTTAATATGTATTTGTATTAAGAGAAATGTTATAACTCTTGAACTATTGGAATATAGTTGGGTGTATATTTTGATGAGTATTAGTTTATGGGCCAAGAGGCCATTTTACTCAGGTATGGGTCTCGCAGTACGAGACAAACAGGTATTCCGCAAGTTGACGGGTAGTCAACGGACACCCCGGGTTTGGGGCGTCACACTTTTATAGGGAAAGGGAAGCCTCTCTCCCTTATAAATTTCCAATGTGGGATTGCCTCCCACAAAGGAAAAAAATCCTAGGCCTCAAAATGTGGGGTCTACACCTCTCTCCCTTGTAAATTTCCAATGTGGGATTGCCTCCCACAAAGGAAAAAAAAATCCTAATCCTCAAAATTTGGGGTCTACAAATATGCCCATATTCGATAGAGTTCATGTGTGTAACAAACATGAACAATGAAGTAAAACGAAGGTGTGAAAAGTGAGTGAAGCGAGATGAACTCTATTGAAGAAAAAAAGATACTACAAGTATTGTCCAGAAAGAGAGGACACTAAAGCAAAGACAAGGGCTCTAGACACCCCAGAGTGAATGACAAAAGAAACAAGACCTTTATAGTCAGCCAGTGATATAGATCGACCTCCCTGATCCCAAGAAGGTCTCTCAAGGTCGAGCACGTATCGGGAAATGCGAAATGAAGCGGAAGTCGGCCCGCCATGGGTACTATAATGGTCTGTGTGTCTTTGTATGGCGGTAACACATGATCATGGAGCTTCATCCCAGGCTATGAGATACGACAACGAAATAAACACATGTGATCAAAGTGTCTGATGATAATGACCATGAATATTGGTAGCGATATATATCTCTGATAGAGATGAAATCTGAGAGTTCTAAACTATGGTGAAGGCATCAGAATGTCTGGCCTGTTGTGCTAGCAAATGTGATGCAAATGAAGTATGAACATCTGATCCATATGAAGGTGAAGTGCGAGCGTCGCGAGAGACAAGATACGAGCGTCTTATCTGTTGAGTTAGCGAATGTGATGCAAATGAAGTCTGAACATCTGATCCATATAAAGGCTGAGTGCGAGATGCGATGTACGAGGAGAGGCGGAGTGCGGAGCGTCTGATCTCTTTGTGTTAAGTATTGATACGGATGAGTTTGAACATCTTTGAAGTCCATATGAAATTGATCTTGCAGATGCGATGTGCGAAGGCCGAGTCTGAGCGTCGATCTGTTGTGCTAGAAAATGTGATGCGGGATGAAATTTGGACATTTGATCCATATGAAGCAAAGTCACGAGCCTTTGATCGTGGAAGGCGAGTGCAGGCGTCTAATTTGTTCGTGTAGAAAATGTGATACAAATGAAGTCGAGACATCGATCCATATAAGGGAAATTAAGGCACGATGTACGGCGAGTGCAGACATTTGATGTCTGGTAAGGCTAGAAATGTGATGCAGATGAAATTTGAACATTTGATCCATATGAAGGCGAGTGCGGGCGCGATAAGCGAGAAAGCGAGTACGGGCGTCGATCTTTGTGCTGAATGTGATCTGGGATGGAAGTCTGATCAATTCAACATAAAGCGAGTGCGGGCGCTTTGATGTACGGCAGTCACGAGCGATGCGATTCTTGATTGCTGGCGAGATGTGATACGAATGAAGTCTGAACATCGATCCATATAAAGTGATCACAGGCACGATATGCGAGAGAAGACGAGTGCGAACGTTTGGCTGCGGTGCTAGCGAGATGTGTCTGGATGAAGTCTGAACATCGATCCATATAAAGCGGATTTGAATGCGATGTTGAATACACAAAGAAGCGATAATTATAGCGAATTTAGCACCTTCGGTCATACTTTGCTCACATGTTGCATAAGAATGGGAGTACTTTTAATTGTTTTCATGTTTCTGGACTTGTATAGGTTTTTCAGGTTTCATACATAATTATTGTTATTCTGGTTCGGTGTTCGACGAATATGGATCATTGAGGATGATGGCAACTGCTTGGTGAAGTTTTGGGAAGTGCAGCAATCGGGAGAAAGCAGTGTAGAGGCGGGTGTACCGGTGCCGCTCGGCTATACATTTTTCCAATTTAGAATGCAACAGTGGCTGACTGTCTGATCATAGCTTTGACTGTGCAGTACCCCCGTACGAAAAAGCACCCGATGCCAATCGGTCTTAGGTACCACACTAATAAATAAGTCTGACATGTAAGATTTGAGGAATTGAGGCGGGGAATACGATTCTAATGCAAGGATACGATCGTCCTTGACCATCGACTCGAGATCACAATGGAAAAGAATTTATAAAGCCAAAGGAAGGTGGAGAAGCGACTTTTGATTCCTAGGGTTTGGTTTTCATAAAAGAAAGTATTTCTTTCTCATAGTTTAGACTAGGGTTTATAGAGGTACAGGGTTGAAGACTTCCCTTTATTGATTTTGGATTTCAAGTTCATGTAACCTTCGGTTAGATCACCACCCGACTCGTTTCTCCTTGATTATTTCATATTTTTTGATTCTTTGGTTTTTCTGAGGTGAGTTTGACTTTCTCAAGTTCCTTTATGAATAATTTCTCATCAATTATGACTTGTTTTATAATCCCAATGAAGTTCTAATCTCTTATGCTGGGGTTCTAACGGGGGAAACTCACCCTGATCAAGGTAATAACCCTCAATTCCTCTTTTATACTTCAATGGGATTGTGTGATCTTAAGCACTTGTAGAGGCTTTATAAAACCTTAGTTGGGCATCCTCTTCGACAACGTGTGTGAGCAGGAGTCTGGTACCACGTTGTATGATCACGAATGCAAGCTAAGAGTGCGAATTAATTGTTGAACAAGTGTTTACATCCCTCGATTGTTTTTCATCCTAAGCGTTTAAAGCAAATCTTTTGTGAAGACCATTCATCATAGTTCTTAGATGAGATTGTAAACTAAGAGCGAGAGTGCTTGATCAATCGTGGTGGAAACCTAAGAACCCCATCAATCATCTTCTTGTTTTAAAATAGTCTATTTAATTAATTACTCAATCAACCAACCACAGCCCCATAATTTCCTTTCAAATACATCTTTTAGAGAATAGCTCCACAGGATCAAGTTAAAAGACCACTCCTGTGATGACACAGTGGAATCCCACAGTATTACAATACTAGACAACCTTAATTCCTACAGCAGAGATAAAATTCAGCATACAAATAAGGCGAAGCATTTTTGGCGCCGTTCTTGCGTGATTGCGATCAATCCAGTTGATATGAAGAGAGCTAGAGGTAATTTGCAATTGCATTACCGTCAGGTATATTCTCTCGTTTCTTTTAATTTGTTTTTGTGAGGAATCTTGAGTAGATTAATGCCTTGGAAGGAGTAGGGTTAGTGTATGTCTGTTTGGGCTCGCCTTGAGTATGTAGGCTTGTAAGAATCATACCTCGAAATTTTGAAGAGTCCATAGTAAGTCAGTGTTTGAATAACCTGCACCTCCAGATGGACCATCGAGAGTCAACAACCTCTTTTTAATCAAAACATTAAAGGGATGCTGGTAACCCACAGGGGACTCCATGAACCTCCTTACATGGAGGCAGTGTTGCACTCCCGGTAACACCCGGCCAAATAGGAGGAAATGTTAACTATCAGCATAATCAATATGATTCTTCTTGCTCCTTTACCTATTGCTGAAAGAACTTTCTCAGAAGGTTGCAACCTCAAAGAACCACAACAAACTCATGTATTCGCCTTCTGAAGAATCTAATCAATTCCTCATGAAGTGGAGATGATGTCTTCTACACATGTATCAAGGAGTATGATTAAAGAACCCCTATTCATTCATGAGGGACTTTGAGGATGTTTGCAGTGCATTTCTCTCCATTGGATCACCTCTCCATAATACGTATGTAGTTATATTTCCTTTTCTCTAAAGAAGAAGGCGAAATGCAGTTTCATTCGCGCACCCAATTCCAAGTCTTGCTGGAAGACATGTGGGTGAGTTCATAATAAATTCTTCCCTCATACGTACCAATGCTCTCGTGCGAAATCAATTCCAAGAATTTTAATGGGTGGAGCCTTTTTTGATGGTTGGGAAGATACAAGGATCTCCTCCATGCTATTCCTCATCATGGTTTGGATGTTGGACAAGTCTGTGAGTATTTTCATCAAGGGCTATCCTTGAATAATAAACAATACATCCAAATGATGTGTGCGGGAGAGTTTTATGAGAAGAGTACTAGGAAGGCAATTCAATTCTTTGACACCATAGCAGAAAATGCTCGAACATGGGAAACTAATACCTCCGTAGACACTGCTAAAGTGCATAGTACACCTACAGGGGGAGGAATCCATCACTTAAGAGAGAATGATGATTTGCAAGCAAAAATCGCCAATTTAACAAGGAAGTTGGAGGCTATCAGAGTTGAAAAGGTGAGCGAGGTACTAGTGCCTCGAGTACCCTCGGTACCTATTGGACCCAGTGGAGGCCATGCATCATATGCGATGACCCTACGCACTCAACTGTGCTTGTCCAGAACCTTCCTCAAGTTAAGGGAGCAATTCAAATAGAGCAAGCTAATGCCCTTAACTACTAAAGGAAACCTTTCAATTCTCCATATTCCGAAACATATAATCCAGGGTGGGGTAAGCACCCTAATTTTAGTTGGAGAAATGAGGGAGGCCCACATAACTTGCCAAGCAATCAAGGAACCAATTATCAAAACCAAGGTTTTTCAAATCCGACTCCTCCATTTCAGAATCAAGGTCCTCGAGTTTTCTTGTGAACCACACAATCAGGTTCCATCCGTCGAATCGAGGAATCCCGAACACCTGACCCTTATCAACCTCCATAAGAAGTTTGGAGGATATTGTGACCTGAGTTCATCACAGGACCCAACAATCCACAAACAACGAATTTGAGCGCAGATGATGTGAGATCCCAATCCCACTAAGCTAACCTCTTACATGGGCAATTTTCCAGAGAAAAGGGGAAACTCCTTCTCAGGCCATCGAAATCCCTAAGGTCGAAGGAATAGTGTTGGAGTTTAGGTCAAAGTGAGGGCACTTTTCGAACATTGCAGTTTGTCACCACTCTTCGAAGTGGTAAGGTAATTGACAAAACTATTCAAACCAAGGAACCAATACATGAGTTACAAAGTGAACCAGTCGGAGATGATGAGGTTCATGTTCCTAGGACAGATATTATTGACGGTGAGCCAGAACAAGACAAGGCTACCCATATCCCTCCAGCTCCATACCCTCATAGGTTGAGAGCCCCGAAGAAAGTGAACAATCATTCGAGATCTATGAGTTGTTCAATAGTGAAATTGAATATTCCTTTACTACAGATGCCATTAAGCAAATTAGTCGCCCTGCGAGTTTCTAAAAGATTTGTGCACGGTAAAAGGAAACTAGGTGTCCAACGGAGGCATTTATAGTGAGCAATCTACCTCATTGATTGAAACAATTTGCCCCAAAATGCAAAGACCCGAAACCTCTTATTTCCATAGTGGCGGGGGATTCAAGTTAGGACATGCTTTAGTGGATTTAGGGGCAAGTGTTAATTTGTTACTTATGCACTCGATTATATATGTCGACCTAGGGTTAGGAAATTAGAACTGACCAATATCACTCTCGGTCATGTAGTAGTGTGAAGATTCCCTAGAGGGATAGTGAAGGGGATGTATTGGTGCGAGTGGGCTGAGTTCTACTTCCACATGGACTTTGTTATTATGACACTCAACTTGTGGTGAACCAAGGAACTCAATTCCCAGTGATTCTTGGTAGACCATTCTTGGCAACTGCTAATGCCATCATACACTGTAGGGGAGGCCTAATGACACTATCATTTGGTAACATGACTATTAATTTGAATATCTTTAATGTTATCAAGGGAATGGGAGATAAGGAAGATATTTGTGAGGTAAACATGGTTGATTATGTGGTGCAGAAATACTTAGATAATGTCTCATATGATGGTCTACTCATGTCGTGTAGCGGTGGGATGAGAGTGACCACCGGTCGGAGTTCCTACACTCCATAATTGAGCACAATGAGGTATTGGAAGTGAATGGGTGGGCACCTAAATTTGAACCATTGCCACCAATTGAGGACAGGGCATTACCTTCGGAAGAGAAACCACCTAAGCTTGAGTTGAAACCTTTACCATCACACCTCAAATATACCATTCTTAGGGGGATTAGAAGAAACGTTCCGATAATCATATCTTCCTCATAGAGTTAAACCAAGAACATAAACTTTTGGAGATATTAAAGAGACCACGAGCTGCCTAGGATGGACAATTGCAGATATTAAGGAATTGGCCCTTTGATGCACACATAAGGATTCACTTGGAAGAGGATGTTAAATCCTCTGAACATCCTGAAGGCATTGAACTTGATAATGAAAAGTGGTCAAGAAAGAAGTTTTAAAACTCTTGGACGTGGGGTGTCATTTGCCACATTGCGGATAGCAAGTAGGTCGACCCGACTGCAGTGGTCCCGAGAAATCTGATCCTTTGTGGTAGCAAATGAAAATAATGAGCTAATTCCCACTCATGTCACCTCCGGTTGAAGGGTGTGCATAGATTATAGGAAGCTTAATGCGGGCACTTCCCTTTACCTTTTGTCGATCAAATGTTAGAGAGAGTCACAGGGCATGAATTTTATTGTTTTCTTGATGGATACTCAAGGTACAATCAAATTGAGATAGCTTTAGAAGATCAAGAGAAAACTACATTCACCTGTCCTTTTGGCACTTTTGCCTTTAGGAAAATGCTCTTTGGATTATGTAACGCACCCGAAACTTTCCAACGGTGCATGATGGGATTTTCAATGATATGATAGAAATCATTTTGGAAATTTTCATGGATGATTTCTCAGTTTTTGGTGATTCATATGAGGGATGCTTGGAGAACCTACGTAAGGTTTTGGAGAGATGTCAAGAGAAGAACCTTGTGTTAAATTGGGAAAAGTGTCATTTCATGGTGACAAAAGGGATTGTCTTAGGCCACATAGTATCGAAAAATGGAATCGAGGTGGATAAGGCCAAAGTTGAGTTGATCTCCAACTTACCTACTCCTAAGTGTGTTAGAGACATAAGGTCATTCTTGGGACATGCTGGATTCTATAGGAGATTCATAAAAGATTTTAGTGCTATAGCTCGTCACTTATGCAATTTTCTTGCCAAGGATGTTCCTTTCGCATGGTCACAGGCTTGTGAGGCTGCCTTTGATAAACTCAAAACTATGTTAGTGTCTCCTCTATCATGCGATCCTAGTGGAACAGTGTTGAGATCATGTGTGTGATGATTATGCTATAGGGGCTGTTTGGGATAAGGGAAGATAAAAGCTTTTTGTGATGTCTGCGATGAGACTCTGGGTCGGCTCGAAGCCAAAATTGACCTGCGAAAAAGAGTTTTTAAGTCGTCGTCTTTGCCTTAGAAGAGAAGTTCGGTCATCTCCTTGTAGGGTCTCCTGTAACCATTTTCACGGTCAGCGTGGCCCAGTACTGCTCTTAAGCGGGGATACGGCTCTCGGATTAGTAGGTGGATCTGCGTATTTGGGAATTCCAACGACTATTAAAAGATAAAAGGGATTCGAGAATGTGGTAGTCGACCGGCTTATCTCGGTTGGATTAGGAATCCGGTTCTCATGGTGTACCCATAGAGCGCCGATTTTCACGATGAGCAACTTTTTTGCTCTTGTTCGCGAAAGCCGTAGTGCAGCGGACATAGTAAATTACTTAGTATTGGTCAAATTACCCGATGAACTACCGACGAAAAGGAAATTTTTGGCGGACATTAAATATTGTTTTGATGATCCATATACGTTTAAAATCTTGTCAGGACCCGATTGATGAGAAGGTGTGTGCCCAATGATGAGCAAATTGGGATACTCACCTTTTGCCATTCAGAAGCTTATGGAGGGCATTTCTCTGCAAGGAAAATAGCAGATAAAATTTTGCAAGCTGGTTTTTACTGGCCTACATTGTTTAAAGATTGTTTTGAATTTTGCAAAACTTGTGCTTTCGGTGCTTGATTAGGAGGGTCTCGCAGACATGATGCCTCTTGCATGATTTTTAATCATTGAAATCTTTGACTGTTGGGGTATAGACTTCATGGGGCCTTTTCCCCCTTCTTGGATGTACCTTATATATTTTGTTATCTGTTGACTGTGTGTCGAAATGGGTTGAGGCTATTCCAACGAGAACTAATGACCACAAGGTTGTTTTGAAATTTATAAAAGAACACAATTTTTCTCGATTTGGAGTACCTCGTGCAATTATTAGTGATGGTGGCCTCCATTTTTGTAATTGATCTTTTGAGAATTTGTTGAAAAAGTATGGAGTCACCCACAAGTTTCATGACATAACACCCCCACAAACCCAGTGAATTGGCCAGAGATTAGCCCGATAGGGAGATCGAGCACATTTTTGGGCGGTTGCCCCCCAGTCGCAAGATTAGTCGCTTCAACTTCTTGATGCTCTTTGGAGAAACTACTTGTCTTTGCTTTAAAACTATTCTTGATATGTCTCCACATAGGCTTGTTTATGGCAAAGGCTTGTCATATCTTAGGTCGAAATGGAGCGCAGGGGCATATTAGGCTATTAAAACTTTTATTTTAATTTGGATCAGTCGATAAGCAATGGCCCATTGCGGATGCGATAATGTGAAGAATTGGCGAGAGTCATATGAGCTCAGTTGCAAAGAGAGGCTCGAGTTGTTCCATGATAAGACCATTCGCGGAAAACTTTTGAACTAACCAAAAGGTATTGTTGTCACGACTCACGGTTGCACATGTTTTCGGGTAAACTGCTCGATTGGGTGGCGGGTCGTTGTCAAAGTAGTTTACCCATAGTGCAGAGTGGAAGTTGAAATCCAAAAATGGAGATATCTTTAAAGTCGATGGCCAGCGCTGAAGCCATTTCTCGAGCACTTTGTGGGTAGGAGGAATAGTGAGGGACTGGTAGATCACTCTACCGGGATACTCATGATAAATTCTATCGACCTTGTTGTATATTGTTTTTGTTTTCTTTCTTGCATTTTATTTTTGCTTTCTTTATTTCAATTGCTTTTAACAAAATAAAATAAAAATAAAATAAAATAAAATAAAACCAAACTTTGCGCTCCGTTATTTCTCGGCCGCCTCCACTTCTGTTGTGGGGGTGGGCTTACACTGGTTGGACCCAACTATGCGCATGTTACATGTTCAGTGTATGGCAAAATTTTTCGATTTGTGGCTCTTTTGGGTATAGTACTTGACTTGTAATGTATGTAGCCGCATGACTTTATACACACTCCACGTCATCTCGTGCATTTTACCTGATAACAAGCATGCCTGAAATCTACATGTTCATATTGTGGACCTTATTACTCAGTCTGTTCTAATTACCTACAAATCCACGGACTTCTGTTTAAGCCCTTGTTTTCCGGCTAGTGCTTAGCTGTGCATTATTTTGGCATGTCATATTAACTACATGCATCATATTCTCGAAGACACTATCATGCTGGAAAGTGATTTAAGGCCATTATTTATGTTACGCACTTTGTGAAATCGTTTTGACCTACCCCTTGCACCTATCTTGAGCCTTGAGTTGCCATTTTGGTCAGAACCCTAGGAACCCTGATCACAAGAAATACAATGGGCCCCATGGTAAGTGTGAAAGTGTCAAAAGAAGAAATCCTGATTATCGACACAGTAGACACGATCCAATTTGGGGCGAATATGAGCATACAATGAAATCAGGGATGGAGCATTTGAAAGGATATATTTTCCATTAGTAGTAATGTTATATATATATATATATATATATATATATATATATATATAAAACAAAAAAAAAAAAAAAATGAAAAAATTAGGGCCAATGATGCAGAATAAGCTCGACACCATCTTGGTACCGCTGGAGTGCAAAAGAGCGAGAACGGCTTTGTGCCGTACCGCTACTAATCGGTACCCCCACGATGCTAGTTGGCGTATTGGGGCAATTTAGGGTTTTTAAACCCTTTTTGTACTCCTTTCCATTCCCCACCTCATCCACTCTCATATAAACCAAACCCTAGCCCTTTTTGTCCTCACTGGCGAATCAAGTTTGCTTGTTCACATGATGTTCTCACAGCTCATACCTGAATTCTTATCGTTCATCGTCTGGGCGTGGTAGCACCCTACAATTCCTTGAGAGCGTTGTTTTTGTGGTATTATATTGTATCTCCATGGATTTGTTCGGGTGGTTCGGATTGGTAGTATTTTGCTCGTTGTGGATTAGGGCTTTGGCTAGTGGTATGGGGAGAAGGTTTTTATTTGATATGCACGGGGCCAGCCCGGTACTTATGGAGATAGGCTACTGGGATGTTGTTGTATGCGTTTGGCTGTCTTTGCCATTTTTGCTATTCTTGCCATATCTATGGCAAGATCTAAGGCTCTTGGAAAATGACGCTAGCTCTTATATGTTGTTTGTGAAGAAAAATCAGAGCCTCTCGGATTGTAAAGAAGGGCAAGGGAAGCGAAGAGATTGATCTTACGAGAGTGAGGCATCGGAGGGCGAGGATGGGAGATCGAGGCCATGTTTGCTGGACCCCGGTTCGGAATAGGAAAAATGGGCAATGATTCCAAGAGGATTTCATTGCGAGCGGGAGTGGAAGGTGGACACATTTTGTTCACCCATCCCCATCGGGGCCATTCAGAGCGAGATTTGCGGGTTTGTGTGTGCGAAGTTCGGGGATATCTACTGCCTTGGTTCGGAGTTTTACACTAATTTGTGAGAGAAAATCGGCGGGTAGATACCTGCTTGAGACCCTTTGTGATGAGTAGCGAGTTAAAGATCACCTGATTTGATAGCTCATTCTCGGTATATCAGCCACAAGCCGGATCGACCTGCTTACCCCTTAGGGCCATTGCGATTTTCGACGCCCATTTGTTTGCGAGGCTATTGCACTCATCCCCATGGCTATGAGTGGTTTATATAAAGGTATTATGCGGGAAAATTTAGAAGCTGGTATGCGTTGATGAACAAAATTATTCATGATGGGAATCGGGGCAAAGGAGCAAGAAATATCAAACAAGAAGAAACTCGATTTTATATGAGGTATTGTGGGAAGCTTATTGACTATGCCTTGGTCATATGGTGCGTCATGAGGGACTTTCTGCAGTCCCCGATTGAAAGTAGGCACATTCCATTCCCATCTCTCGTGACAAATCTTGGCAGCGTAAGGATTGCGGGGATGAGGGGAGTAGTTAGAAAAGAATTATTCAAAGCTAGAGCCCATTACAAGCCAAGCGGAGCCCGAGCGAGCGCAGTCCTATGAGACCCCAACCTTCACATCCCCCGGTGGCTATTCCCGGGGCCTCTTCGTCTTCAGTGCCTGCATCGATGAGCACATCCCCTCTGAAGAGAATGGAGCGTCGGATTAAGGGGTGGTTTAAATGCATTTTGGGGAAGCAGAAACAGCTTGACCACAGGCTCTCCAGGCTCGAGAGTCATATTTATCGAGGAGAGCCTGCAGTGGTAGATGCCCCTCCTCTTGACTTAGAGGGAGATTCGGAGGAGCTAGACGACTGCGTCGATGAGGACGCGTTTTCTTTGACAGACGACGGGGAGGACATCGCGTAGTAGCATAGTAGGCTAGATTAGGGTGGTGTTGGCAATTGGGTAGAGACCTCGATACGTCATGCCAACACCCCATTTTATTTTCATATTACTTTATTTGTGGCACATGGTCATTCTGAGCCTTAAAGACCTTTTAGATTTCGAGTTATGTTGATTGTTTCCTTTTGACTTTTATCATGTGGTTGCGTGGTTATGTTAAATTATTTGCCTCTATAATATCGTTCATTTCATTTACGGTGCTTGCGGCGACTTTTCTTTTCTCGATTCCATGGTCCTTTATATGAGTAGCTTGGTTTTGTGATGATGGTTGTTGTTATGTTCATTGCTTGAGAATTTGTGGTTTGGTTTAATTGAGTTGTCCAGTTGCACACCTGTCGGGTTGAGTACTATGTTTAATTTTTGCCCTTTTGAGAAACTTGACAAGCTTAACTGCACCTAGCGCATTTGTTGGAATTCATAACCATTAGGTGTCACTAGTTTAAATCTTGCTAGGGACTAGCAAGATCTTTGAGTTAAATTAATGTTGAATACACAAGGTAATAGTATAGCAGATTTAGCATAGCTAGGTCATACTTTTCTCACATGTTGCATAAGAATAGGTACTTTTAATTGTTTTCGTGTTACTGGGCTTGTACAGGTTTTTCAGGTTTCATACATTATTGTTACAAGGGTTCGTGTCCAGAAAGCGAATATGGATCATTGAGGATGATGGCAATAGAAAGCAGTGAAGTTTCGGGAAGTGCAACAATCTTTGGGAAACAAGTGCCGGAGGCGGGTGTGCGAGTGCCAGCTCGACCTATACCCGGTGCAATTTAGAGATGCAGCGGTGGCCAGCTTTATCTTAGGTGCCGCTCGACTGTCACCAGCTCGACAGCTCTTGGGTGCCCCGTACGAGAGAAAGGCACTAGTAATGATCGATCTGGTACCATAACTTTGTCTGGAATCTCTGAACATGTAAGATTTGCGGGGAATTGAGGCGGGAATGCGATTCTAATGCAAAGTGCAGTCGTCCTTCAACCATCGACTCGAGATCCATGATGGAAAGGGGTATAAAAGCGAGGAAGGGTGGAGAAGAAGCATTTTTGATTCCTAGGGTTTGGTTTTCATAAAGAAGTCATTCTTTCGTATTTTAGGCTAGGGTTTATAGAGTAGGGTTGAAGACTTCCTTTTGAGATTTTGGATTTCAAGTTCATGTAACCTTTCGATTAAGATCACCTGATTTCGTTTTCTCCTTTAGTATTTCATATTTTTTATTCTTTGGTTTTGCAATTGAAGTTTGACTTTCTCAAGTTCCTTTTATGAATAATTTCTCATCAATTATGACTTGTTTTATAATCCCAATGAAGTTCTAATCTCTTATGCTAGGGTTCTAACGGGGGAAACTCACCCTGATCAAGGTAATAACCCTCAATTCCTCTTTTATACTTCAACGGGATTGTGTGATCTTAAGCACTTGTAGAGAAACTTTATAAAACCTTAGTTGGGCATCCTCTTGACAACGTGTGAACGAGAGATCCTCGGTACATGTTGTACTTGATCACGAATGCAAGCTAAGAGTCTGAATTAATTGTTGAACAAGTGTTTAACATCCCTCGATCGTTCTTCATCCTAAAAGAGCGTTTAAAGCAAAATCTTCCGTCGAAGACCATTCATCAATGGTTCTTAGATGAGATTGTAAACTAAGAGGCGGGAATTACTTGATCAATCGTGAGTGGAAACCTAAGAACCCCATCAATCATCTTCTTGTTTTAAAATAGTCTATTTCATTAATTACTCAATCAACCTGACCACAACAATAATTTCCTTTTCAAATACACATCTTTTGGAGAATATGGCTCCTGGGGATCAACTAAAAGACCACTCCTGTGGAGATGACCTATGGACTCCCACAGTATTACAATGCTAGACAACCTTAATTCCTACGCTTGGGAATAAAATTCAGCATACGAATAAGACGAAGCACTTGATATGCAGAAGACGAAGTCTAAACGTCTTACTGCGGTGCTAGCAAATGTGATGCAAATGAAGTCTGAACATCTGATCCATATGAAGAAATTTGAAGTCACGCAGACGCCTAATATCACGAGAGGCAGGGGAGTCGACGACCAAACTGGTGTAGCAAATGTGATGCAAATGAAGTCTGGGTCTCTGATCCATATGAAGAGCGAAGTCTAAGCGGCAATATCACGAGAAGGCAGAGTCTGAGCGTCTATCTAAAGATAGTAAAGACAAGTTAGAGGGTATGCCTAGTATGACATCAGCGAAACATGATGAGTCAAAAATGTACTTGTGCTCATATCCTCGATAAGAGCTATGCGGACCGTCTGACCACCTCGGCTTGATCCGAAGATAAGGGATATGCCTCAGTGTGGCATCTATCAAAACATGATGAAATCCCAAAATTTCATAACAAGACTCATCCTCTCGATAACAATTGTATGCATAACCAAACAAATTCCTGATGATCCTAGCGGATAAGGGTTGTGCCCAAGTATGACATGTATGCCATCCAATAGAGATGTGATGAAACTCACAAATATCAAAATATGGCTCGACATCTCAGCAAGAATATGTCTACACAAACAAACACATCCAAATGATCCTAATAGATATAGGGGGTATGCCCTAGTACGACATGTCGAGGAATTAGTCTAAATCTTTGCATCCCCCAATAACAAAAGGCAATCTCGGGTCATCTAGAACCGCAACTAGAGATGGATCCCAACACTAGCAAGGCATCTCCTGAAGAAGCCACATAATAATGTCGAGATATCGACAGTCTGAATACCTATCAAAGTAGATGATGTTAAAAACATTAAATCCTCATGGTCTCGGTGGTCTTATGACGCAGGCCAGTAATGTAGGCTTAGGGTGATAAAGGTAAAAGAAATGAAGAAACTAGGCTCAAACACCCAATGGTAACCCCATGCCCTCGTGTGTGGAATGTCACATGCATAAAGTCTCATGAGCCATGGGCCTTAGAACATCAATGGAAGTGCTAATGGCAATGATGTAATGCAAAAGTGTAACATGTGGTGAGATAGGTAGAAGGAAAATGATGTAAAAGTGAAACATCAAACTCGAAATCAATAAACATGAGGTGATAAATGTGAAAATGAGAGGTATGAAGTCGAGAAGATAAATAACAGTATGGAGAAAGCGTGATGATATGATGAATGCGAATCCTTTGCATGGGAAGACACGTCGTAAATGAGGTGGATGATGAATATGACACTAACTTTGGACCCCCAGGAAGGAGATAGGTCATCTCATATACCCTTCAATAAAATCTCAAAAATGGCTTACATAAAACTAGAGATCTCAGAAACCCGCATCACGAACTCCCTTAAGTAATACATACACTAGAGATAATGTGATCCTCATAAATCCACATCTGAACTCAGGAATACTTATGCGAATACATATACATGCACATTTATTTATATATATATATATATATATATATATATATATATATATATATATATATATATATATATATATATATATATATTTTTTCTTTTTTTCTTTCTTTTGTTTTTGTTTTGTTTTTTTGTTTTTTGTTTTTTGCGCATAAATTGGATAAGAACAATGAGAGACAAACCAATATAGCAATAAATAGACATATCTCAAGCTCGAAGTGCAAATAAAACAACTCCGATATGAAATGACATAAGCCTCTTAAACTAAAAGTCTACGAATAAATATCGATGGAATGAGTGAAGGATGACATGATAAACCCCCATGCGAGTAAAATGAATAGATCCTGAATCTAAATGGGAAAGAATGAGATAGAGCGAGAAGTTAGATAGAAGAAAGTGGTGGCTTAGAAACTATGAAATGGAACGGATACAAGAGTGAATGTGGTAGGCGATATAAAGAACATGTCGATGTGTCCATAACTCAGAATATCCTAAGCAAGGCTTCCCACGAAGGAGCCCTATCAGGGATGAAAAGGTAAGCGGGGCTATAAGAAAAAAAAATATGCAAAATGCGCGTGTGGTATTTCGATGGGCTACTTGACGATAAAAAAAAAAAAAAAGTGAGTAACTAGTGATAAGGTATATGGCTATAGAAATGATGGCCACTCATCCTACGACCAAGGTCTCAAACGTAAAACTTTTTCAGTTGATCCACATTGGTTAGCTACGAATTAGTTTCCATCTAATTCCATCAACGTCTGAAACTATAAGATTGACTCTAGTAATGTAAGGTCGTCGAGTTAGATTACAAACTTCCCTCTGGTCGATGACTAATCCTGCGAGGACTCACCGAAAACCAAATCGCCTCGTATAGTGGTGAACCGACCCAGCTTTTTGAAGCGCAGACCATCTTCCTTTGAGTAAGCACTGAATATGGTCGTGACTCTCAATCTCTCTCATCCCAACATGCTAAAAATTTGATGGCCCAGTGATGACCCTCTCTTTGAATGTCTATTTGTTCTAGGAATTTCTCTCAGTATCCCATCTCTATCTTAGCAGGCTGGCCTCCATTGCCATAAACTAGAGTGAGTGTGGCTCCTGTAGAAGTGCCGAGAGTGCGATCATGCTCATCGGACCAGTCTCGAGAAGTCTCAATCATCTTGCTCAGAATCCTCTTAATATTCCTGCTCATGGCCTCTACTCCCCCATTTGTCTGTATGGCTATCTGTGAAACGATACGTGATCTTTGGATGCCATATCTAGCATATAATAAGAGTGTCAACCTCACCCTGAAATGCACCTCTGTTTGATATCAACTCATGAGGACCCGTATGCCCGGATAATGTGCGTTTGATAAAGGTGGCCACTTTGGCCGCATTTGGCTTTGCATAAAGTGGCCTCCACCCATAGTGAAATAATCAATAACGTAGGAATGAACTCATGACCTTTAGAGACTTAAAATGAAATCTTCCTAATAATATCTATGCCCCAGACTGTAAACTGAAAACGGCTAAGGTGAGGTCAATGCATGCAACTCTAATGGTGGAGCATATGAGATCTCCATGCATCGACACTACGTACATCTACGAACTCAAGCGACAACAATCTTGTCTGTAGTCGACGAAAATATGGAGTCCTCATAATTTTTATGAGCCAACATATATCATATGTAGGCCCCATAAACTCAGGCATGGACCTCTCTCATTAGATTAAATTTGAATCTCGATCTAAGCACAACAATAACACACCATCAGTTATAACTATATATAGTGTCTCTCCATGTATCACAAAGCGGGTGGCCAGTGCCTCAGCTCTCTTATCCTTGCCACAGTCTTGGTCTCGGGTATGTGCCCTATCTAAGAAACTGATAAATATCATATGATACCACGCTAGACCATCATCAAACCCCGACTCGTCAATTAAGCAACAATAAGCAGGAACACTTCTAGTCTCAATTAGCAGGGGGCGAACGCTACCACATGAGAATGTCGATCATGGAAACTGAAAGTAGCCCAGCATCGGCCAGGCCCGATTTTGCACTCTAGGTAGGTGAGTGTAGCTCAGGTCGTAAAACCTCCATACTAGTAAGCTTCACATCTTTGGTCTTCCAATCACCCTGCATCTGTCTAATCACTAGATTAGAATCACCGAATATCTCCATCTTCTAATCTCGAGCTGATGCGATCTACAACGGATACATGCCTCATACTGCTAACGATGTTGTTCGTGGCGGGATAACTATCCACTTAAGGCCTGAGCAATGACCCGAACCGAGATATGATCGCCATGTAAGAAATAAATAGAACACATCATATCTAGAATGGTTGTTGAACCGTGAAGTCACGTGCGCCAACCCGGAATGACTACTCACCCTGCGATCTCCTCATCCAGAATCATCATCGATCACTCTTATCGATGCTTAGGAGTGAGGCGAGTGATCTGCTAACACTTTCTTTTATATGCTTTTGAGTGACATGCGAATAGGCTCATTAAAGAGGTACAAGCCATCTCATAGAATCTGCTTTCGTCAAAGCAGTGCATGACGGATATCTCGAAAAGATGCAAAAGCAGAGAAAAATAAGTGCGGAATACTCTGTCATGTAATGTCTGATCTCAAGATTAGCTGACAAAGCTAAGTAAGGCTCCAATCCATAATGTACCACATCTCATAATCTAACATCCTCTTACTCGGATAATGAATGGCTAGGCTCCACTGCTTAGAAATCTGTCAGTGGGCTAGCATGCACCTAAGCGACATCATGAGGCGAAAAATATATGAGAAATTAGTCGAGGCCTTAGGAGTACCCCAAAACGAGGAGGGAAAGCAAATGCTCTCTATGTAAATGTAAGCATATCTGGCCTTGATCATCCCAGGCAACAGGTTGTTTCTTCCTTAGAAGTCGAGAGAAGATAAGCTCTGCATGTATACATCCAATCTAATAATGAGCCTGCTACAATATATTGCAGCACTAAGAAATGGATCCTGGAGTCTGAGTGCAGTAGTTTGAGACATGTCGAGATAGCTGATCTTATTAAGTCTACCTCAATACCTCTCTCACTAATCATGTAGTGAAGTTTCTAATGGTATTATAAAGATTGTACTTCTTGGGATTCAGTCTCAATCTAAAGCATCTGATCCTCTGGAAAAAGCGCTTTAGGCCTTGATGATGCATACATCACGGGACTTCGATTATATCATCCACATAGACCTCAACATCCCTATTCATCATGTCCTTGAAGCGATTAACGTGTTTGCTCGATAGGTAGCACATGCGTTCTTATTAAACGGCATGACTCTCTTGATGGATTTTTGCTCGATGTAAAATGTCTTCTCCTTGTCATGGGAGTATCATAATCTGATTATAATAGAATCCATACATAAAAGACAACATCGCATGCCTGCGATGCTAATCAACCCGACATCGATATGTGGGAGGAAAATCATCCTTGGGGCACAGCCTTGTTGAGATTTTTAAAGTCAACACAAACTCAACCTTACCATCCTTTTGGGAGCGAGGCAGACGTGGCAATACACTTTCAGGAGTCTTGGGACCCGCGATATGAAGCCAACACTAAGTTGCTTTTTAGAATCTCCTCCTTCACTGTAAACTCCATCGGGTGTAATCACCTCGATTTTGTACTTAGGATAGCATGTGGCATAAAGTGGTAGATGATCTTTGAACTATAGAAGGGTCGAGGCACATCATGTCCTCATATGACCATCTTGAAAACATCAGTATGATTTGATAACTTTGAGCAAACTATCCCTCTCATTTGCAGACAAAGTGGTATCGATCCTCATCTCTCTAAGTTGAGTGCTATACCAAGGTGTGTACCGAGGTCATCAAAAGGAGGTGAAACTCACTCATCAGTAAAGCTATGATCGGAGTCAGATCGACAGCTATCATCAAAATTAGGTTGCAAAGACTCATCATCAATATCATGAATATGTGATGTGGGTGAGTGAGGTGCACATGTATCAATATCATCAATAAAAGAGACAGGTGAATACTCGAAAATGCTCAAATCCATATATGAAAAGCCGATACATCATCGGAGCGGAGAAGACAAATCAGACAAAACATGAAAAGAAAGTGGTAGGTCCACAACAGCCGGTTTTCTCCGCAAACATGTCCTAGAATATCAAGAGATGCAATATCAATAACATCACGTATTGTCATCATCTAGAAAGAGAGCCCTCTCGTCATCTCTCAAAATCAAGCACCACGAAAATAACTAATTGCAGGAATCTACGTGGCGGTAATAACCATCAGGAGTTGCTCTCGTCATAATCGTCACCTGACATAACCCATAAATACCCCATGTCGGCTATCTCATCGGGGAAAGCACATAGTGAGCACACTAGACCGCCCATGGGAAGGAGGAAGCGATCAAGGTGGTAGGAGGTGTGGGAGCCCACCACCTGGCCTTTGTGAAAAGGCCGTGCGGCTCGACATCATTGGATCTCCAGTGGGCTCATAAATCGATCCATCGGGATGTAATAATGGCTCTGAAGCCCTCACAAAATAGTCAGTCAACCTCAAAATGTAAGGACGAAGAGGATAGTCAAATGGAATGAAGTCGAGATTTGACCCTCTCATTGTATTTATTACCGTGCATCGAAAATCTGCCTCTACGGGTACAAATCCCAAGCCAAAGGGTGGGTCGTGGTCAGCGTGATAAATTCGCTACGGCTATGCGTGCGCCACAAACCCAAACCCCGAGGCATGTACGACATGCTCCTCATCATCATCAGAAAATAGTAGTGCTACTATCTTTGATCAAATGACATGGTCTTGAATCTCTAGTAACAAAATCCAGGCTCCACAGTGTATCTCATCAAGCGAATCCGGTCATAAGCAAATCATCACCATGGCTAAATCTCAATCTGAACCGAAGTCAAATGTGCCTCACGTAGTTGAAATAGTGATCATTTGACCATCATGAATGAACTTAGCGCTGGAAATGGAAGGGAAGATGGGATAGCGCCAACCTTGTGATCCATGGCATTCTAGGTAGGTTGGGATATAGGGGATCGCCAAAATGCGAAACGGAGCACAGAAGCAGTGGCCCCGATGTCGGTACTCGAGAGTCAAGGTGCCCGTCACCTACGAGTAATGTCGCAAGCTCTCAATGCATGTAGATGGCTCCAAAATCTATGGGCCAGGTATCCTAGAGCAATTGCGTGTAGAGTGGACCAGGACATTTTAGAGCGAATCCATTGTCTAAGAGGGCGGATGGAACCACGACGACCTAAACAGCAGATATATGTAAGGTCGGTGTATTGCAGACCCTACGGGGTAAGTCATCTCGGAGAAATGATACAGTGGCTCGACCAGTTGTGAGCATATAATATCGGGCCCTGCGAAGATGTGAGTGCGTGTCAACTTGAATCACCTTGGAGCCACAAATCAAGTCTCTTTCTTGCCATCATCTCTAGTAGTATCGGGATCTATGGGCCGAGATGGGAGCTGGAGAATTTGTTGTGCGACCACTCTACTCTCGATAACATCTTTGGATCTCGGGTGTATCAAGCGTCCTCGGTGTGGAGTCAAAATAAAAGTGAACAACATGGCAAGGCAAAGTCACTAGCCTGTTGTGGGGATCTGGCTGGAGTAATCCGGGCTGGCTTGACATATGAGTGAATCCGCTGGCTCGAAAACACCTCATGAACCCCATCATCGCCATAACCATCATCAAATGCTATGGGCTCCGACCTTTGATCATCCCATGACAACATATGGATGCGATCCTCGAACTCAACAAAACCAATGGAATGAATACCTCAAGCTGGAGGAAGAACCGCATTTGTAGAGTAAGTCGTAAGGGGGTTAGAACTAATCTTTAGGTTGTCCCATTGCCTGATACAGTCGATCAAGTCTGAACAACGTGTCTGAGTAGTGTGATGCGTAGTATGTCGGGGCCATGATGATAGGCACAATGTAGGTCCATCCGAAAATGAGGGTGAACATGTAGTAATGGCCTCGATGCTAAATGAATTTAAGCAATCCATTAGTCATCAATGTCGCATAGACCTCACCCAGGCATGCCTAGTGGGCGTAAAGTGTACGGTACATCTAGAGGCTGGCACGTGTAAGGCGTAGGCGCTCAGGGGTCTAAGATGGCAATGAGTGGCCTCTCCACAACTGTGCGGCTTAAGGCGGCGGGTGTGGTGGGTGTATGGTCATATTTGGTAACTGGCGGTACGAGGTGGTATGGAAGGTCTATCTTGAGTTGGGACTCTGAAGGCGCTAAGGAAGTCCTATGAGGTCGTATAGATGCGTGCGAGGCTGGGTGCCATGTCTAAGGAGCGTGGCTCCTACCTCCCTAGTCTATGATCCGAGATGGCCTTCCCCTTACTGTGAGGAAGGAATCAGACCATAAAGCTAACGCGCCATACCATCCTCGATACCATACAATGCCTCTATCAAAGCTCTGTAATCCATAATCGGTACACCCATAAGATGTCTAGCGTAACTGGGCTGTAGACTCCTCATAATCATGCTAATCTGCTCTCTCTTTGATGGATGATCAATCATCTGAATAACCTTCTCCCTCCAATGGGAGATGAATGATGTAGCAGTCTCATGAGCTCCCTGCCTCATAGCCTCAAGCTCTCTCCTAGTGACATCGCAGTGAGTCTTGCAAAGAACTATCGGATAAACTCATGGGCAAGTCCTCGAGTCCGCTGCCTTGAAGCATCGAGGTGTGAAATGAGCTCGTACCCACCTTTGCTTTCGGTGTGAGGAACAACATGATCAGCCCAGGCCTCATCGAACCCATGCCCTCATCAGTGACTAACACCTCCTCAAATGAGTACGTGGACATCCTCTTGCACGTATCTGTCCATGTTGGGCATCGAAATTTAGGTGTTAGTGGGGTCACAAGTGCACTATTAAATGCATCCCACACATCCACACCCTCTTGCAGCTCAGTATGCAGCATCTACTCTACTCTCTGTATGTGATCATCAGAAGCACCGATAGTCTGAACTAGAATAGTTGCATATGGCTGGATCACCTATATAGACCTCTGGATGACAACAAGAGTGCCTTGAGCGATAGGCGGCGGTGCCATCTGAGCCATCGATGGAGGTGGTGCCCCGTGTCAAGCGGTATCCTCATCTTTGAAAGTTTGGCAGGGCTTGGCGTGCTTTGATCCTCTTCTTGGGCTAATATGCCGTATCCACGGAGCCTGTGACATTGCTTAATAATCTGCTGGAATGCTAATTTGCATGGATCTATATATACGCGTCCGTGCACGTGCTAATCTACCCTTAACTGCAACCGAAGATGGTCGATCCTGTGTCGGTGAATCTGAAAGTGTAACGAAACAAATGAAGTGGAGTCCATGTCGAGACCAAAACGCTGTATAATGGCGAAATAAACGGTCCATCACTATGCACAAAAGCGCGCGAAACTCAATACTCGATAATCTCTGTATACTGAGAAACGAAAATAGGAATGCGGATCCATATCATGACAAGCTTAGGCCACTGAAGGCTCACAGATGCACCAGCGTGTAGGATGGGAGTCCTAATCGATGAGATCTAGCTTCAACTGAAGGGTCGATGGTGGCTGCAAGAAATGAGGTGAGTAGTCTTTTAAGGGGTCCCTAGCGGGAAGCGATTGTACCCTCCAGGTGGTACCTGACCTCTTTGCGTCTCACGAAGAGACGGGGCGCTTCCCATCTGAGGTGGTCATCAGCTCCACATGCACTTCCTCGACATCCCAGGGCGACCCATGGTAAAGGCTCTGTTACTATCGCTCGGGGAGATAAACTAAGGTGTACGGTGTATGTGTGGGTGCATCAGAAAAACTAAATGACATCTAAACCCGAGGAAAGGCACTGAGTCACAGACGTGTCTAAAATATGGCTGCAGAAATTTATACAAGTCTTCGAAAGATCGGACTCCTCGACATCGATATATGACCACCTCCAAAATGCTCACAAACATTGATGTAGCCCATCGCTGAACCTTACTCTAGTCATATAGCTCGGTTGAAAAGCAATGAGAACTATGAGTCTCAAGCGGCAAACACAAAAGGCCGAGACCGCAAAGTTACGTAGAGGACTAAGAGCTTTGGAATGAGGGGATACATGTACCTATAGACCTCCAAACCGAAGCAATCATGCGAGAGAAGGTAGTCTCATCTGTGACAGTCATGTCTGGCAATTATATCATCCGTATCTACACATAATCTAAGTAAGAGTATAAGATCGAACCCTTGATGTGTATATAACAAACAATGAGAAACAAAGTGACATATATAAAGTGAAGACAGGAAGAATTGACCAATGAAGTCGACCTGACCAATACTAATGATCTGTGATTAGACATATGAAAGATGTCTGATCGACTAGTCAAAATTCTCATTGTGCTATACGAAACACAAAGAAGTATCTATCAATCGATGATCAAACTCCACATTTTCCCTAATTTGTATTCGAAACTTGACCCTCCCACTTGTCACAGGTGGAGTCGCCATTTGTGGACCATGCATTTTTACTATTATCGTTTCCCACTTAAGGCGAGATTAGTTTTTATTTAAAAAAACCATTTTAGAAAGCAGTTTGGAGTAAGCCGCTTATTTTGTTTATTTTAAAAGGAAAACGAAATAAGAAGAAAAAACCTAAATGTGACTCATAATAGAAAGGCGGATGCAGGAAAAGCCAGGAGTCTAGGTGGGGGTCGAGATTACTTATCGAAGATCGATGGAAGTGTAGCACCCCTCTAAGCCCCTAAAGTCGGGTCTCTACTAAACAAACTAAAGAAAATATGGCTTTTGACTAATCAATCAATGAATACCGAAGATAAGCAATAACAATACAAAAGCATGCAAAGTTAGATGAGAAAAATGTGTACCTGGATGACATGTTAGAATCGCTACCAATTGGGAAACAATGTTAGTGCAATTAGAAAATACAAACTATTCACATTTAGTTAAAAATTGCTTATAAATTATATGTCAAATTATTCATTAAAATGATACATAGAATGTCGGGCCCCACCTAAGCTCATTTATATATTACAAAAATTAACTCCTCAAGATTCCATTTTATAGGAACTGTATAATTAACCGTGTGTTTGAGATTTTTGAAGGCCGGTTTGAAATTGAAGTTTTGAAAATTGGAAGTTTGAAGTTGGAATTTGAAATTTGAGATTTTTGGGGACTTGAAATTTAGAAATTGGGAATTTTCAAAATTTAAGAATAGGACAACTAAATCTTGAAATTGAGATTTTGAAATTTGAAATTGATCGCTTGAATTTTGAAATTATGAATTTTGTAAATTTGAAATTATAAACTTTAAAATTGAAAATTGGAAATTGTGGAACTTGAATTTTGAAATTATGACACTTGATTTTTGAAATTAGGAATTTGCAATTTTGAAATTGAAACATTGAAAATTTGAAATTTGAGATTTGGAGGACTTGAATTTTAAAATTGAAAATTTGAATTTTAGAAAATGAGAAATTTGGAATTTGAATTTTAAAATTGGACACCCAAAAATTACGAAATGAAAAATTAAATTTGGGGATTTATTAAATTAAAGGTGGGTGATTGTGAGGACCGGACAGGAAGCCCTCCCAAGATTCTAGGGTGGTCAGCCTAGTGATACAATCCACACCAGAGAATGTCAGTGGAATGACCTTAAGAAAGAAGTAAACACTGCGTTAATGTAACACCTCGATATATATATAAAGATCCCTGACTGGCTCAAATCCCACAGCAGGCCCATATACTTTGTAGGTCATAACCTGAAACACATGATAAAGACTCATATGAGTTCAATACTAAGATGAGCATTCTAAGAGTGTTTGCGAATTTAGGGTACAATGAAAATACATAAGTCGATAAAGAAGAGCGAGATAGATAAGATAGGAGAATGCATAGCTAGCGAGCAGTGGCTTGATAGAAGCTAGCGCGGTAGATCTCTAGGGTACCTTGTGGACCTAGAGAACGGATTTAAAACAATAAAACGTGAGATAATGAATCTCAGTGAGTGGCATAATTTATAAGGAAAATAATGTTATACTTTGCAAAAATTCATTCTCTCAAGACCTCACGTCCACTCTTTTATAAGGTTTCCCGTTTGGAATCATTTCACAAAACCCAAATTTATACCCAAGTCAACAATGTAAATTCATGCTCAAGAAATTTAACCGACATGATTATCTGGAAATTATAACCTGAATTTATTCACAACATAAATTTAGCATAAAATATATATATAACCATCATGTATTAAAATAATCATGAAAATCTGATAACCATAAATGTGAAATGGTTTTACCTTACTCGAAACCAACAATGTACCGTACCATATACCCATAGTAAACCGTCGAATTGAAATGTACGACACGTGACAACTAATAAAACCTTGATGAAGCGGGCATCGTGTAACTAATAGCCTTTGGTAGCCCCGGAGCATCACGTGGCAGTGTAAACCTTCGGGTAAACCCCAGGCATCACGTGGCAACTAAACCTTTGGGTAAGCGACATCACGTGGCAACTAGTAAACCTTGGGTGCTTGAGCATCACGTGGCAACTAATAAACTAACCGGATAAGCCCAGAGCTATCACATGACAACTAATACTCAAGCCTTTCAAACGATCTTGCTTATTATAATCATTTCACAAAGTCTCAAAATCCATTTCTTAAATCAATAACTTTTCAAAATGGTTTAAAACCTCAATCCATGTACCAAAATGTTTTGAATACCACAAATTTCTCACTTGAACTCGGTAAAATTTCCAAATATTTAAAATGTTGACAATCGCGTAAATGATAACTTGTTTATATAAGCGAGATAATCATATTTACGCATAATCAATCGATTCGATCCAAATAAGTTATATATAATGGTAACCTGATTATATATCATAATAATCTTTGAAACATTGAAAACATATGTGGCTCCACGGACCTACGGATGCTTAGTCATGCTCCTACTGCGGGAGCGTCTCGAGTTGACGTGGCGCTATAATATAATAAAAATACCATTTAGGCTCCATTAACTAAACCAAAGACATTGTTACGCCCCAAATATCTTTGAATAATTCACACAGTATGAAGCTATCTAAGTGGACCAGAAGCGAGTCGATTACTCTGATCGCATATACAGACCGAGTACTAAGGGAATTGGGTTTTTCACCGGAGGCTAATCTTTCGAGAATTGAACCTTTGATAACTCATAAAATGTCGATTTCACTAATCGGCTTGATTTTGCCTAATTTGACCAATTGTGCCCCAATTTTAGTCGAACATTTTGTTAATTACAGAAATCACCCAAAAATGAAAAACTAACCCAAACTGACGTCCAAAATTTTACAAACTTTATATCAGCGGAAGGCTGAGACCGGGAACGCAGTACCCTTACCTTGGTCTAAAGATTGCTGTGGTGGCTGGAAAACTCGATCCAACAGTCGGCTAGATTTGTTTTTGTCGTATCTTTCAAACGGTGAGGAATCTACGAAAAGGGACCACGGGAATGAGTTGGAGGGTGAAAATGATGGGAGGAGGTATGGGTCGGCTGAATGAGCGGAAAATAGGAAAATCCGGTGACCCGCATGGCTGACATGCGCCAGGTGTTCGTCCGGCTTTGATCTAGGCACGCCCCGGCGGTGGTTGTAGGTAAAAATTTTACTGCGACGTCGTCACAGTGGTGGCGCTCCTCCTGGGTGACGGGTGTAGCAAGTGGGTGGCGGGTGTCGCCTCCACGACGAAACCCATTTGATTACAAATGGGTGGCTTGACCCAGGTTCGGTGTTCATGGTTTTGGGGAGTTTTCTCTAGGGTTTTGGAGCTCAAAATGGGTGTCTTGGGGCTAGGGTTCTATTTGGCACACAAAACTAGGTTTATATAGAGCCTAGGGTCGCTTTCAAGTAAAAACCCTAGACTGATTTGGACACTGCTAAAACACTGCTGCTTGAACTCCCCAAGGTCATAACTTTCTATCAGTAAGTCGGTTTTGGCTGTTCAACCGATCTATGAACTCGTATCGACGAGGCCTACGAAATGGTGTCTTAGTCAACCTAAAATTATTCATCCTTGAAAAAAGAGTGACTTTGGGCCCACATATGCGATTGTTTGTCGGAAGCTTGTTCGAAGCGTTTTAAAAAAAACTAGCAACTTATTATTTGGTGAGATTAGTTAGCCTACCCCCTGAAGAAAATTTTCGTCCCACCAGGAAATTCGTACTTGCGTCATGGAAGAGATGAGGATACTAGCTCCGCATTTGGTCCTCCCGCTCCAAATCGCCTCCTCATTGGAGTGGTTTCTCCAAAGGACCTTCACTAAGGATATTGTCTTGTTGTGAAGCACCTTCTCTTCTCTACCTAGAATCTGCACTGGCTGCTCCGCATAGGATAAGTCATCCCTCAGCTCAATCTCTGGTGTCTCCAACACATGTGAGGGATCTGAGATATACTTGCGTAGCATGGAGATATGGAACACATTATGGACTTAAGAAAGCTCCTCCGGCAAGTCTAATCTGTAAGCCACTGGACCTATCCTCTCAACAATCTCAAAAGGTCCAATGTAGGGAGGACTTAGCTTCCCTCGCTTCCCGAAGCGTACCACACCCTTCGAGGAGAGAAGCGAGAATGTGCTACGATCTTGACCTCAAACTCAAGATCCTTTCTACGCTTGTCCGCATAGCTCTTTTGCCTATCTTGGGCTGCTTTCAACCTGGCATGTATAACATTAACCTTATCCCTTTATGCGTTTATACAATCTCGAGGACCTAGTAATTTCCTTTACGCCCCGGTCTCATTCCCGACATAATTGGAGTGCGGCATTGTTTCCCATTACAATGCCTCGTAAGGTGACATCTCGATGGCGAGTGATAGCTGTTGTTATAAGTGAACTCTTGCCCAAAGGTAGATATTCATTCCAATGTCCTTTAATTGCGTGCGCATGACCTCAACATATCCTGCGAAGTGCGAGATAGTCCTCTCAGTTTGTCCATCGGTCTGAGGGTGAAAAGCGGTACTCAAATTCAACTTGACACCCTATTTCTTCATCAATCCCTTCCAAAACCTCGAAGTGAATCGTGGATCTATCGAGATGATCGACCTTTGGGACATACCGAATACACTATATGATTCATAAAGAGTTCCGCTAGTTTATGAGGAGAAAACTTCTCACGAATAGGTATGAAATGCGCGGACTTGGTGAGTCGATCAACTACCACCCAAATGTCGTCATGTCTCTGGACTGTGGGAGGGAGTTTGAATACAAAATCCATTGTAATGCGCTCCCATTTCCATTCTAGGATGGGTAAGGGTTGTAGAAGTCCAGAAGGCTTTTGTCTCTCACCTTCCTTGTTGGCCAGGATGAAGCACTTGGATACATACTCGCGACTTCTCTTTTGTCCACGACCACGATAATATTCCTTGATGTCTGGGCATCTTGAGTGCTTCTTAGGGGTGCATAGCATAAACGGGAACTATGGGCTTCCTCGATATTTGCCTTTTAACTCTTTAGTTGGTGGAACCGCAAGCCTAGAACCAATCACGAGGCTCGGGTTGTCTACAACCCAAAATCAGATTATTCTCCTTCCTCGACTTTCTTTCGTACTCATCGAATAGGGATCTTCTAGTTGTGCCTCGAGAATACGATCTACAAGTATGTTCGTAGTTGGAAACTAGCAAAGAAGTGCTCTGAAGCATGCATCCTCGACTCAACACCCGACTCTCGGAACTGGAAGGCCATCAATGGGAAGTTGTATTATGCATATAAACCCAGAGCACGTAGACTTCACCCTTTCTGAAGGCATCAGCCACTGTTTTACGGATGGTAGTCGATAGTGCGCAATCATAATCCTTAAGTAATTCCATCCACCTCTCCTCTGCCTTAAGTTTAACTCCTTTGGGTAAACCAAATATGACTCTTATGGTCGATAAATATCGACAAGTTGCTCCATGCAAGCAATGCCTCGAGTCTTGATGAAAAGTGCATGACAAGGTTCAGTCATGAGTAGGATAATTCAGCTCGTGTTTCTTCAGCTATGTAGGCTTATCATACAACTTTCCTATGTTGCATCAATACGTGACTCAAGCCTTAGCGTGAAGCATCGCGTAAACTACTCGAACCCCTCGTTGCCCCTCTGGCGATGTCAGAGGCGACGTCGACTTTTCTTCGGTGTTTGGGCTTCCTCACTGTCAATCCACTCAAATTTAACTCCTTTCTAGTCGAGTGCCGTGGATCCTTGCTATCTTTTTGAGAACCCTTCTATGAACCTGCAGTGTCTCACTTCAATCGGAAACTCCACATACATCCTGTAGTTGGTTGCTCCCAATTTTCCTTACACTTTTGAGGATCACTGTAAATGCCATCGGCGAGAAGCCACATGTCAGAAATCCCACTCGGCTCTGACCCAAAAATTCACATTTGCTAAACTTGGCACTCCTGACTAGTCTTGCCTTTAAAATTAAACACAAACCCAAAATGTCTCGTACTCGACTACGCTTCTCTCAGTACACGAATATCGTCGATGAAACCAATGACAAAGCTATCTAAGTATGAATGAAGGCAGGTTCATCAAATCCATGAAAATTGTTGGGGCGATGGTGAGTCAGAAAGACATCACTAGAAACTCATAATGCCCATATCTCGTCTGAATCTGATCCCAGGGATGTCAGATTCCTAATCCTCAGTGATAGTACCACGACCTCAAGTCGATCTTGGAGAACACTCTTGCACCACAGGCGATCAAATAGATCATCAATCAGGGCGAAGGATATCTGCTACGAATGGTGACCTTATTGTTGCTTGTAGTCTATACCTGACCTCAGTATCATCCTTCTTCTTCCTGAATAACATCGTGGCTCCCCCCCAGGTGAAATCTTGGGCACAATAAATCTGTCTCTGACTCCTTATGGCGGAGTCTTCAACTCTTTGACTCGGCCCGGTGCCATCCTATAGGTGGTAAAGGAAATAGGGCTGTAATGCAGGGGACTAAATCAATGGGAAAATCTATTTCTCATTCTGGAGGCAAACCTGGAAGATCATCAGGAAACACATCCGGAAAGTCCCTCACTACTGGTACATCCTCTAATCCCATTTGCAAACACACCTCAGTGTCGGCCCTACGTGAGCTAGATACAGTTACAACCTTTTGAAATGCCTCCCAGCAAAAAATGGTAATCAAACTGAAGGTGCTCGCCTCCGCTCTCCGTAGAAGGCCTGGTAGTCCCAGTCGATCTAAATATCACCTCCTGTGAGCTTGATCCATTGAAGCATGGTTTGAAGCAAACGATGCATCCCGAGATGCGCATATTCACGACCTTGAGATCTATTAATATCAAATCTGCTTCCCATAGCAGCCTCGATAGAAAACGAGCTACTCTTAAGCATCTTACTGGGCCATAGAGACTTTCTGTGGGCGTGGCAATCCTCGAACCATCTGAAGGCCCCAGGTCATCAGGCTGATGTGACATACTCACGTGAAATAAGGTGTGGCCACAGATTCGATGAGTACGTGCATCGTCACTAAAAATGAATGTGTACGATGTCCGCAATGACGTCGGGAGGTGGCCTATGCCTCTGGTCATAGCATAAACTGCGCCTCTGGTAAGGTGGTCATCCTCTCTTTTGCCCCTTGCCTCTGTTGCGTGTGGTGTAATTGTCCCATGCTAAAGGAACCACGCAGTGCGCCACATACATGTATTCGGTCCTCATTGCCCTCTTGCTTTGCTAGGCCCGAGTAACTAATCGAGACTCTAGTCACGGCGGAATCCATCGATGGGGCGGAGTCCCTCTTGAAATGTCTGTACGCCCTTGCTTGAAAGCATACATTATCCCGGCATGGTCCATCATGAATCTGGTACAAATGCCACGAGTGACGGAAACCATCACGGTGGACCTGCGAGTGGCTACTACTGCACTACTCGCTGATTGAAATCCAGGCCACTGTGTATGTCACCTCTTTGAAACTTGCTCTGCATGCTGTCTGTCCTCCTTTGGATCTGCGCTGCAGAAGATCGGAGAGTTTGAAACTACCCCTCTTAGATGATCCACATTGGTGCTCACGAAAAACCAATCCATCGTATAGTTCGACACTTAGTGCAGTATGAGTTGAAATACTCCACCTCTGACGGCGTCTCATCGGCGTACGTGGGGTGATCGGACACAGAGGCTGGCTTCCTCGGCTCACTTTCAATCCATCGAAACCTCCCTCTTCCTGCTTGACCTCATACTTGACCAAATTGGGGCCAATCAGATAAGCTCTGAATGCAGCTCATACCGAGCTTGTCATGCACTGCCACCCAGTGAGCGTCTCAAATCTAGCCTCTTAGTCTCGACAAAGATTTGGAGGCAAAAGCTTCAGTGTGGCGGTCTCTTGAAGCTGTGCCCCAGTGTGACGTTCCTAATCCTCTCACTCGCCCACCACTTCCTTGCACCGCTAAGCGAAAACTGGCCTATCTGACTCCATCCTCATCGGACACTACATACCCTAAATGCAAATCTTCTCTGTGTCATCCCAGCCGGGATAAACCACCATGGGACCAGTGGAGCCATCAAAACCTTTGCTCCAGTCTACGAGCACGATCAGCAGTAACTTTTATTAAACCCACTCTCGAGTGATCGAGCCGAGGCGGCCTCGACGAGATTCTCCTCATAAATGAGTGCATCCCGAACTTTCCTGCGTCTTTGTTGGGCCACTACGTCTACCTCACAGGTGCCATCGAGGAAGAAAAACTATTTTTCAAGAATAAATGAAACGAGAAATTAATTTCAAGGATAAGGTGAGGAAGGTATACGAAACCTTTGGATGAGTTGCACGACAATGTACAACCAAGAGATTTAGGAACCTGGAGCTCGATGCCAAGGCGACAAGACGGGCACGGAAGCCTCACAGTTAGGGTGGTCGTGTAGTGAAGTTAGGCGTATGATCTAGGGAATGTCCCGATGGAACCTGAAGCCTTAAGAAAGTAAACTTGCATTAATGTAACACCTCAATATATATATATATATATATAAGATCCACAGCCGCTCAAATCCTGTAGGCCCATCTTACAGTGAGCCATGCTTGGCAAACACGCGTGATAGCTCGTAGGTTCAATCTTGGAATTAGGCATTCTAGAGTGTTTGAATTTAGGGTACAATGAGAAAATACATAAGTCCCGATAAAGAAAACGGGATAGATAAGATAGAATCACGCAAGCTGCGCGGAAGGCAGTAGGCGTGGTAGCGCGGGTAGATCTCTATTTGCTTGGACCTAGAGAATGGATTTAAAACAATAAAACGTGAGATAATGAATCTCAGTGAGTGACATAATTTATAAGGAAAATAATGTTTTATTTTACGAAAATTCCTTCTCTCAAGACCTCACGTCCACTCTTTTATAAGGTTCCCAGATTTGGAATCGATTTACTAGCCACAATTATACCCCAGTCGACAATGTGAAATTCATGCTCAAAAAATTTCTTTCCGACATGATTACTACGAAATTATAACTTTGAATTTATTCCTGACATAAATTTAGCATAAAATATATAACCATCATGTCGTAAAATGAAATCATGAAAACTCTGATAACCATAAATATTGAAATGGTTTACCTTACTCGAAACCAACAATGTACCGTACCATATACCCTGTAGTAAACCCGTCGGAGTAAACCCGACCTTTGACCAGAGTTTGGCAGCTAATAAACCGGTAAGCTTGAGCATCACGTAGCAACTAATAAACCTTTCAACGATCTGCGTATAATCACTGCAAGTGCAAATCCGTTTCTTAAATCAATAGCACTGAAATGGTTTAAGAGCATAATCCATGTACCGGAAATGTTTGAATACCACAAATTTATCCATGAACTCAGTAAAATTTTCAAATATTTAAAATGTTGACAAAATCCACATGAAATGATAACTTGTTTATATAAAAACAGATAATTATATTTACGCATAATCAACCGTTCGATCAAATAAGTTATATATAATAATTAACCACAGTATATATCATAATAGCTATACGAAAGCATTTAAAACATATGGCTTGCTCACGAGACTACGAATGGAGTCACATATATGAGGAACGTCTCAGTTGTGGCGCATAATATAATAAAAAATACCATTTGGGCTCCATTAACTAAACCAAAGACATTGGGGCGCTGAATATGCTTTGAATGAGCCCTATTTATGGTATCCTAAATTGGACCTGACGGGTCCAGAATTACCAAATCCTTTTCACGGACCAGTACCAATTGAGGGCTTTCACTTTGGGAAGATGGCTGCAAAAATTGGACACTTCTGATAACTCATGAAAAATATACGATTTCACTAATCCGACTTCAATTTTCTAATTTGACAATTGTGCCCAATTTAGTTAAATACCCCATTAATTACGAAATGACCCAAAATGAAAAACTAACCAAGCAGCGTCTAAAATTTACAAACTTTATATCAACGGAAGCCCGAGACCCGGGAACACGGCCGGTACCCTTTGTGGTCTAAGGTTCTTTGTAGTGGCAGGAACTCTATCAACGATCGGCCAAATGTTTTACGTCGTATCTTTCAAGCGGTGAGGAATGCAGCCAGAAAAAGGGACCACGGGAATGAGTTCAGAGGGTCCAAAAATGGTGGGAGGGAGGTATGGGTTGGCTTGGAATGACCGGAAAATAGGAAAATCCGGTGACCCACCGTGGTGGCCGCCGTCGTGTTCGCCGGCCCGATCTGGGCGCGTTCGGCGGTGGTTCGCCAGTGAAGGGCCCACCGGCCGACGTCGTGCGGGTGGTGGCGGCCATCCACGGCCGGCGCGTGTAGCAAGTGGGTGGTGGGTGTTGCCTCCCACCCAGTCAAAACTACGTTTGAGTCTAAAATGGGTGAGCGACTAGTTGGTGTTCATGGTTTAGGAGTTTTTCTCTAGGGTTTTGGGCTAGCCGGTTGTGTTAGGGCTAGGGTTCTATTTGGCCTTAGCCCCAGGTTTATATAGAGCTAGGGTGCGCTTTGGAGTAAAAACCACAGGCGAGTTGGACCTTTGCTAAAACCTTCTTGCTTGAACTCCCGAGTGTCATAACTTTCTATCAGTAAGTCGGTTTTTGGCGGTCGACAGTCTGGGCTACGTGTCAGCCAGGCCTACGAAATGGTGTCTTAGTCAACCCAAAATTATTCATCCTTGAAAAAGTCAACTTGGGCCCACATACTAATTGTTGGTCAAACTTGGTCAAACTTGGTCAAACGTTTTTAAAAAAACTTGTATTATTTGGTACGGGTCGTTACAGTGATAGTTCTTATGTTAAGGAAAAATAAATTGAATAAAAAAAAAAAACAACCAATTTAATTAAATAAACAAAAAGCAACAATATACTTCCAAGGAAAATAAAATAATAAGACTATAAATTAAATGACTAAATATCTTCTTACAAGACAATTAATTAAAAAAATAACTATACAAAGAAGAGTAAAGAAGTCAAGAAAAAATACAGTAGGCAGGCTCGAGGCCAGAATCACCTCTTAAGTGAAATTTCCTCAAGCAATCAAACCTTTTCAAACTTTGAAACCAGCCAAGACCTCCCACTCAATGGGGGGAAGACCATGTACTCATAAGAAAATAAATTTAAGCCCAATAGAGTTTTTAAATTATAGGTACAAGTGCGTAATTGATACCGAAAAATTAATCAAGGGCCATTAGGGTCTCCAACTTTTTTTTTGGTGGAGCAAACCTATGGGTTCCCTTTTTCCTCCTCTCTCAAATCAAGGGGGAGAGGACCCCTTTTATAGGGAAAGGGAGGTCTCTCTCGCACATGCTTCCCGATGTTGAATTGCCTCTATAAAGGAAAAAATCTAAGCCTCAATGTGGGGTCTACCTCTACCATATGAAATTTCCGATGTGGGATTGCACCATGAGGAAAAA
Organism: Tetrastigma voinierianum; assembly: GCA_016808115.1. Taxonomy (NCBI): domain Eukaryota; kingdom Viridiplantae; phylum Streptophyta; class Magnoliopsida; order Vitales; family Vitaceae; genus Tetrastigma; species Tetrastigma voinierianum. The sequence goes on from JAEQBH010008103.1 coordinate 283,996, forward strand.
AAATCTGCGCCGAAATTTGGGGTCTACGCCTTGGCTTGTATATGATGTGACTCTCAGCGAGCTCTGTTTGTTTTATTCAGTCTTCATGATGTCTCTGCAAACATCTGATATCTGTTTCATTGGGTGTTCTGTTGGGATTTCAATAGTGTGAGCTTGGAAATATGGTCGAAGCCTTCTGGCAGTGGTTACCAATGTTAGGATTAATTTCTCCCTCTTTGGATACCTTTCCTCCGCTCCTCTCAGAGCTTGGCTGCAACAGTAGACCAACTGTTGTATTCTATCTCAGTCTCTGACCAGGGCGGCGCTAATTGATAAATCTGAATTGGACAAATAAAGGGTAAGGAGTTCCCCCTCGGAAGGGCTTACCAGGATGGGAGGAGAGCTCAGGTCAGTTTTGAGCGCCAAGAGGCCTTTGAGGAACCTAAAAGAATGGACGGCATTTGTCGGATCTGAATCTGGCGGCTCGGAGCAACTATTCTCCTAGTCATACGTTGAATTTCTTTGGTATTGAGCGATTGCATGTCTCGCACGACTTTATCTTGTCTAGATTTGCCCTCACATTCTCATTTATTGACTATGAAACGAATTTTTAAATTTGAGACTCAGGCACACTTTGTTGGATTTAGCCATTATTATAGTTCTTGAGACTGGAGCGACCTTCGACTAGGTGGAGCTCGTGGAGCTCGGCCTTAAGCGACTTCACCCGACCATGTCATCTATATATATCTCCATAGATGCTTAATCTGTAAACATTTTGTTACTTTCAGCCTCGATAGAGTGGCCCCGGCGTTCTTCATTTCGAAAGAGCGTCGCTGGTAGTAACGGTAAGTCTGCTGGAGTCCTTAAATAAAAAGTCTTGTGAGATGGGAGCAATGCGTCTGCTCGAGGCTGGCTGATCCAGGCTTCGGTCGAGAAACTCGGCTCGAGGCTCGAGGCTCGACTCGAAATGTTAGCAGTCGAGTCGAGCAACTCGTAACTCATTTCGAAAGGCTGTGAAACTAGAAATATTTTGTATATAAAATTTAAAGTTTTTTTAAATTTGATATCTTTACTTTAGGGATGTCATAAATAATATATCTCTATTTGTATTCTTAAAAAATCATAAATTTTCATTATTTATTTAGTTATAAATATATTTATTTTAAAATAATTAATTTTCTTAAAAAAGATTTAAGAGAATATGACCTTATTCTACCGATTATATTAATAAGTTAGGATTATAAACGTGATATATATATATATATATATATATATATATATATATATATATATATATATATATATATATATATATATATATATATATTTAAATGCAATGATATAAAGTTTGATATATAATAGCTGAGGTGTAATGAGGCCGAAACTGATTCGGTGGCTACTCGGGCTGTTTGGAGTGGCTTCCAGCTTCAGTGAGCTCATTTCGAAATGTGAGTCGAAATTCGAGGCTCTGGTGAACTAAGCTCAACTCACGTTGGTGGCTCACACTACAATTTCCACCATGGTGGTGTGCTCCATTTTGATCATGATAGCTTAGAAGATAAAGTTCAATCAACTTTAGGATGCATTAATAGAGACTTTAAAGGTATTACAAGTTACAACTATCAAATAAGTTTTAATAATTCTTCAATACAACAAAAGACAATTGAAGTTAATCCTTAGAAATGTTTATAAATTAAAAATTATTTATAATTTTAAAATAAAATAAAAATGTAAATAATATTGAAAGATTGTATCTTGAAAAATGAAATAATAAATTTTGATTAATTAAGTTAACTAGATTTTTAAATACCCTTATCGGGATAGATTTTTAAATTTTGAGTAATTAAGTTAACTAGATTTTGACAAATTCTACAACTCCAAATCGGATAGATCTAAGTGAGGCTTATGGGTGTATTATTTATCTTGTAAAAATATGTGAAAAATAATTAACATGAGACAAATTCTAAAATCTAAATGGCATTTGACTGGGATTCTGGACCTTGACCTCAATATAAGTAGAAAGAGGGGCAGATCTAAGTGAGGCTTAGGGGATAAATGCCCCTGGATTTAAAAAAAAAAGAAACATATATATAAGGGTTGAAATCATTCCCCTTGTCATATTAACATGAATGTGTGGGCGTAATGAATTTTGTACCTTCTTTTTTCTTCTTCCATTTTTTAAGAAATTAATTAATTAGTTATACAAAAACAGTCTCATCCTTTTCCAAAGAAAAAAATGGTGATTATACTGGTTTATTTTTAGGTTAAAAAAAAAACATTTTTTAGTGATTTATGGAAATAAACATGTTTGATAATTGTTTTTTAAAAATCAAAATGAGCTATTTTATCATTTTAATCTAGTTATCATTTTGTTAAAAATATTATAAATTGAATTAGTTAACTCTAATTAAAAATAAAATATATATGGTACTCCTAAATAAATTAGGTGGTACAAAACTTATTGATAAATATGATACTTCAACTCTTATTTTGTAAATTATTTTTTTTAAAGAAAAAATAATATTATCAAACATATATTCTCTAATCTCTACCGTCCATTTAAAAAAAAAAAAAAAACCCTAGAGACTACATTTCTCTCCTTCAGTCCTTCTCTGCCGCGCCTCTCCTCTGCACTCTCTTCTTTTCTTCGTTTCTTTTCTTTCCCTATTCTTCCATTGTCATCCTCATCTGCTCAAGAAGGCTTCATCGGTTAAGGAAGGTGGAAACGAGGCCTACTTTAGGTTGTTAAAACAGGGGCTTTTCGGGTTTGATTTTGGTTCTTTTCCTCCTGCAAATCAAAGGTCTCCTGCAGGTAAACATTTCCATTATCCCCTTTCATTTTCAGTCACATTAACAGGACGATGAGTCCCAAAAATGGCATCGTTTTGATCTTTGTTTGTTGTTGTTTAGATCTGTGATTCGAGTATTCTTTGGTTTCCTTGTATTGAAATCTTCTACTATTTTCCTTGTATCGAGAATACCAAATTAGAGCAAATGCAACAATTTTTTTTTTCTTTCCCGCTCACACGTTTCAGGTACATTGCTACGGCTTGTTCAAAATTTCGTTCAAAATGTGATTCTTTTGGAGGGTTTTTTTGGTTCTAAATCTTAGGGATTTTTGTTGGTAAGTGAATCTGTTCGCATCTTAAAATTGTTTTATTTTGGTTTTTAAAATGTACATTTTCTTGTTTTTTTAATAGTTGGGGTTTTTGGCATTTCTCTGCAGATTGGGTTTTTGTTCTTATCTTGCGTTTCATTGCCTGCTTTTTTCCCCCTTGTTTGAGTTTCTTAGAAGTTTGTTTAATAATTATTATGAACAAGGAATTTTTCATGCTGGTGGAGATGTTCATCATTTTTGGTAAATTGATGAAAAAGTACATTCGTTTGTTGACAAAGGGTATCTTGCAGAATCCGCATCCAGTTTTCAAGTATATTCACTTCACTTGATCTGAATCTACAGTTACGAACTCCTAGTTGTTTTCTTTTGCAAAATTCCATTCCCTTGTAAAGAAGTCTATCTTTGTTTTTTTTATGAAGCCTATTTGGAATTTCTGCGTGTAGATCATGTATGGGATGTTGTCATTAACGATTTGTGAATTTTTTATTTTAGCTCGATGTCTGTCCATTACCAAACGATTACTTGGTCAAATTCTTTTAGAGAATGATTTTATGCAGATCTATGTGTGTCTCCCCAGTTCCTATAAACTTTATTTATGACATTGATCAATGTTTTCATGTGGATATGTAACCCACATGAAACTTTACTGTTTGTTGGGATCAGTCTGTATTTGACATTATTATTTTCTTTATAATTTCCTTAAATTTAAGAATGACTCAAAAAAAGTTGGTAAATCAATGGTATCCTTTCGGTTTTCTTGTTCTTGTTCCAATAGGGAGGAAATGAAGAGCAAAGGTTCCTGAAATAATAATATTTTTTTTAAGTCTATCTGGTCCTTTGTCATCTTGTAGATGAAGATTATTTTTATGTTAATGAGAAAATAGCCCCCATATGAGATGAATCATGAATGTGGTTTCTGTTAGGAGAGAAGCTCTGTAACCATAATTTTCAAACTACTGAGGATGAGTATATATATATATATATATATATATATATATATATATATATATATTATAAAAGGGGCATTTTGAACCCCAAATTCCCGAATATAAGAAGAATTTTGCGTCTCTGACTCCACCCTTATCATAAATGGAACTTTGTTTTTCCTTTTTTTTTTTTTTTTGTTTCTTTTTGTTTTCCTTTAGGTGTTTAGACTAAGATAAAAATCATTATCATAAAAATGGTGAAACAAAAGAAAGCAAAAGAAAAGTAGATGTTATATATATATATATATATATATATATATATATGTATGTATATATATATATATATATATATATATGTATGTATGTATGTATGTATGTATATATATGTATATATATAAGTCAATCTGCATTCAATTAATGGAGTTTGAATAATGGGATGTTTTAGCCATTACATATATGTTTTGTTCCTTGTCTATACTATATTTATTTATAATGACTAGTGGGTTTATCATATGTATTTCAGAATGTCTAAAGTCTTCTAGTGAATTACAAACATCTTCAACACCCATGGACACTTCAAGAGTAGAGGAGTTTTATGTGAATATTGAGGATGAGATTAAGGAATCGGATAGACAATAGAAAATTGAAGATATTAATTTGGAAACTAGTGAACCCACTCCTATCACTGCATCGAGGAAATAAGCTAGTGAAAGCCCTTTCCAACATTTTAGAGACGAAGATCAAAAGTTTGGGATGATTTTCTTGAACACGGGAAATGATAAAGGAAATGGAAAGTGAATTGTAAATATTGTAAATCTCCTCTTTCTATCTTGTAACTAAGTAGATCTACTCATTTGAGCCAGAGCATTTTGACACTTGTTCGAAAAAGGCATTACACTTGAAACAACAACAAATGATTAATTTTACCATCGATTCAAGTATCAGTGCAAACTAATGGATTTGTTAGTGCTTTGCATAATGGTAAATTTGACATGTTAAAGATGAGAGAGAATAGCACATTGGCTCAAAGTGCATGGGCATTCTTTCACTATTGTAGAGATGAAGGATTTAACTTGATGATGAGCGGGGAATGCTCTGTGGACTAGTGTGTCTTGTCACACTATAGAACATACTCCTTCAAAGTCTACGATTTTGAGAGAAGAGAAGAAAATTTAAAAGCATTGTTGAAAGTGGTGGATCGAAGATTAGTTTGACTATAGATTTGTGGCGGTCGGGGCCCGCAGTGAGTCGAATATATGGTTTTGACTCATTTTGAGGATCTTGATTGGAGCTTGAGACGAGTGCTCGACTTTGTCCACTTACCTCCTCCATGTAAAGGTCTTTAACATAGTAGGTGCATCTTAACTTTTTGTGCAGGAAGTGGGAGAATTGAGGAACAGAGTAAAGTGTGCTTATATTTTTGCTATACTTATATTAGTATTTTTTTAGTTGTGATTTGTGAACTAATCAATAATTTCTTTTTTCATTCTCTCTTAGGTTTCACAATTTCGAGTTGACAATGCAGTGCAAAATGATTCATGTATTCGGATTCTAAAGATAATTTTGCATGTGAAAGACTTCTATCTCTGATGGAAGGTTATTTCATACTTTAGATTGTTGTACACATATCCTTAACATAATGGTTCAACATGGTCTTGAACAAGTGAAGAAGAGCATCATTGCAAAAGTCCATGGCTGATGGACTTCTTGAATTCAAGTGAGCGACTAAGCGGTTTATTTAGACTTATTAGCCAATACAACGTCTGAAGCGAAATTAGTCCTTGAATGCAAGACTTCGTTAGATTCAACTTATGACATGTTGGATTGTGCTATCAAGTTTAGAAAGGTATTTCCTAGATATGCTTTACATGATCATAATTATGGTTGTTGTCACAATGATGATGAGTGGGAAAGATTAGAAGTGCTTCCAAGTCTTAAAAGTTTTTAAAGACACTACTAATATTATATCGGGCTTTGAATATCCGACTTCTTGTTTGTAGTGAGGTGCATAGGATTAAAAGTGTTGTTGGATAAAATTCAAACCTCTGATAGATTCGGTAGGGTATGGTTCAAAAAGAATAAACGAGTTTGACAAGTATTGGGGTGAATCTGATATGCTAATGGAAATAGGAAGCAGTCTTTGGACCACTAGATTGAAAATAGGGCTCTAGAGATTACATTCCCCAAAATGTTTTCTTCGCATGTAGCTCGGGAAAACATTAGTAAAGTTAGAGATGCCATGTCGACTTTACTTGATGAATATCAAAGTCACATTCTTCTTTTCTTTTTGTTGAAGAAAGTCGGAATGTAGTCTGTTTCAAATGCTCACGAAAGGAGAAGAGAGAAATTACATCAAAATGGTTGTTTAGAACTTTTGCAAGTGGTTAAGTGGGCAAGAGCGGAACCTATGAAATCGAACTTGATGTGTATCTTGATGAGGGCTTTTCATTTTCTCAGATTATAAATTTGATGCACTGGCTTGGTGGAAAGGAAAAATCTATGAAGTTTTGTATTTTGTCTAAGTTAGCGTAAATGTTTAGGCTGTTAATCACCATTTGTGGCTTGAGGCAGCTTTTAGTGCAGAGGTCATATGTCGTCCTCAAGTCTTCACTTGCTCCGGAAAACGATTGCAAAATCGTGATATGCAATTGATTGGTGTAGATCCTCCATGGGTGAAAAGAAAAGAACAGATAAGAACTACTTGTTAATCATTTAGTTTACTTTTTTTAATATACTAAATGCTTACATTTTGATATTATTGTAGAATGAAGATGATCAACCTAAAGAATTCTTATCTGATTCCCAATACCTCACGAAAGGAATTGACAAAGCCGACAACTCAATAGGTTTTGATTGTAAATTAAAATTACAGTCATATTTTTACTTCACTTTATTTATTAGTTCATGCTTTCTTACAGAGTTAAGTATTATTAAGAACAAACTGTTATTTTTTGAGTGTTTGTGTGGAAGATGTTTGATGGGCTTTTGGTTGGATCGCCTGGCTAGTTTGACGGAGGTTATATCACATTTTCATGATCGAGTTGTAGCCCACTTGAAACCTAGCACATATCATAGGCTATTGAGATTGTTGAAGTTGTATCCTAAGAATATGCTTTCAAAGTGTATTTGTTTAATGATAGTCTATGTGTAGATTACTTAAACTAAGTTTTATGATGTTGTAGTGACCAGATTAATTCGATTTTGTGTTTTTGGACTCCCTTTGTGGTTTGTTTCCATTATTCATATTCCTCGTTTTATATGATAACAATTAACAACTAGGAGACGGTTTGAAATAGCGTGGTCGATATCGAGTCGTGTTGATTGAATTCAAGCGGGTGAGGTTGGTGAGTTGGAAGTAAAGTTCGAGTTCGAGGCTCGAGTCGAGTTCGAGCGACTCGGTCGAGCTCAGTAGGGTTCGGTTTGCGTTTTCGAGTTCGGTCGGGCTTCATTTTCAAGCTCATGAAGCTTTGAGCTCAGTCGGAGCTCCGGATTGAGTTTTGAGTTAGTCGAGCTTAAATGAATCAGCTCATTTCGCGTCGTTAAGCATTACACAGTATAATAAGTCTTACTCTTGGTCGTGCAGGGTCGTTATGATGCAGTTATATATCAGGAAAGCGTCCGTGGGGTTGAAGCTCGTGGCTAGGCGTGGCATCCATGGGTCGATCAGAGGTAGGGAAGTATCTTTTGGATGAGCTGGTGACATCGGTGAAGTCAATCACGAGTCGCCATTCTGGTTGCCTTTTGGCGAGGACTACATTAGCCCGTCGGTCGAGGTATTCTACTTCTCGGATAGCTTTAGCTTAGAGGAGTTTGTTAACTATTCATTGATCTTATACGCCTTTACGAATGAAACTTCTTTTGTTATTTGGTTTGAAAGGGGTTGTTCGACGTGTGTGATGATTACTACGAGGTCGATTCCCTATCTCTTGCTTCTAGGCGAATCGCCCATGTGTTTTTAAGAGAGTGGATAAGGGAGGTCGCGACGTCTTTGGCGATTTGGATCCGATGTAAACTTTAATTTGGTCGTCCAGCGCGTATTGGTTCTGGATTCTAATACGAGGGGCGTGTATCGGATACTTCTGCTCGTATTCTCGTGTATGCTGTTCGTCCGTATGAATCGCGCCAATAGCTTTTGTTTCATTGATCTTAGAATTAGCACTCTCTGGTACGTCTTTGATCTCCTCCCGAACCATTCATACCCATTCGCGATTGAAATTTGATATATATGATAGGCGGAGGGGATGGCCCTTATGGCATTAAGGGAGGGTATGCCCAATAGTATGTTATAAGTTGATGGGGCATCTACTATGAGGAACCTTACCGCCATTGTGGCTTGGCATGGAGGATCTCCTAAAGTGAGCACTAGTTGTATTGACCCCAAGGGTAGCACTCTTTCTCTGGAGAATCCCCGTAGGTGGGCGTGTGGTTCTGATTTCTCACTTAGATGCCATTTATCGAAGAATTTAAAAGAGAAGATGATGTTGGTTAAGCTTAGGTTAATGGAAGCCGGGACCCTGTGTACTTTTTTGTTGGCTACGATGACCCTTATGACCAATGGATCGTCATGAGGATGCTGGCAGCCTTCCATGTCGGAGTCAGAAAAAGTTATGGTAGTGTCAGTAGAGAGAGTTTGGATACTACTTGTATTTCCCGATTATCTCCCACGTCACGATGCTCAGTAAATGAGCCTTCGAGCCCGACCGGACTCCTCCCGAATCCATTGGAGATCACTTGGATTCCTCTGGGGTTGTTGGTGTAGAGGCTGGGTGGTAGCCAGTAATGGGGCGGTGCTTGGTCCCTACCTTTTGAGGCCACAAAGCGGCGAAGATGTCCACGTTGGATCAGGTATTCAATTTCCTTCCACAGTTGTATATAATCATCTGTTCGGTGTCCATGATCCCTGTGGAATTCACAATACTTAGTTGAGTCTCTTTTCGCTGGGTCTGTCTTCATCTGAGATGGCCACCTTAAAAACTTTTCGTCTTTTGCATCATATAGAGCTGTGACAAGGCTATCGAAAGTGGAGTAAAATTGAATCTCCTTCTTTGTGCTTCGGGTTGAGAGGTGGGCCTGACGGTCCACGACATTGCCTCGTCTCTTTGGGGCTGACCTGCATTCTCTCTGTCCCTTCGTAGGGATGCTCCCTGTCTCCTCATCTCCTAAGGCTTCATTCGCTTTCACTTCTGCTTTCTCCCTTTGCACGGAAGTTTCCAGCAAATAGAAGGGCTTCCTCGCCATTGATGTATTTCTGCTTTGGAAGCGCGCCGACGTCTTGTGCGAGGTTCTTTGAGATGGAAAACATCAGGTCTTTTGACTGCAAGCCTAGCTCGACGATGAAAGCGGTGACGGCAAACTTCTCATCTAGGATATCTACCTTTAATGATCAGTTAGCCTGCGGGCGTGGGATATCGGGTTCTCTTGTAGTACGCTTTATGGTTAGTAAGTGATAGCTCGGCTTCTGTGCGTCGGAGTGCTCGGAGTGAGTGGAGGCGAGCGCGATGGATAACTCTCACAAAGGATGAGATTGTGATGGCGGGTCTGTTAGAGCGAGGCGATGTCGGGCCTTTTAGCTTGATAACGAAGGCTCTGCATCTCATGGGGTCACAGTATCGTGTGGCTAAATCCCGATTCTTGTAAGTATTGAGGTGGTGCGGGGTCTTTGTTAAGTCGAGCGTTTCGATACGGCGTCCCGAACTTTGCGGGGAGAGGGAAGTATAGTACCTTTGGTCATGAATGGGGATCTGTTTATTTGTACGAAAGCATCCCATGAAGGCTGGGCTCGTCTTTTGTTTCCTTCATGTGGTTGAGCTCTTGTTAGATGTCTCGGAAACCCTGCTCCTATGATCGTTCCCCTATCTCCTACTGATAAAGGATGGGTCCATTGCCTCTGTTGTTCCTATCAGGCATTCCCTCATTGTGATCCTCTCCAGGGGGTTTGTAGGGATCAGGCTCCTTAGCTTGGCTAGTTTCTCCTTCTCGTCAACGTCACGAGGAACGTCGTGGTGTTGTTGTTCTTCCTGCGGGCGTTGCATTTGTTGGGTGAGTTCTCGAATTACCATTGAAGCGGCGGTTGGCGAGCGGAGTGTCTCATCTGTTGGCATTGAAGCATGGGTTTGAGGCGTCTCTTGGTGGTCGGCTGTCTGAGTCAGCCTTCTTTGGTCTGCGCCACTGGGGGTTGGCGTGACTCTGCTCATGTTAGGGTAGATACCATCGATCATTGAGAATTCGGTTTAGTTTAGTAAGGCAGTCACGTTCCCTGAGGGGCAGCTGGCCCGATGGTACTTTTCTCGATCTCTTTGGGCAGAGCGGGTTAGAGTCGTTAATTCGATTTTACGATCTGTGATGCGTTATTTGCGAAAACAACATAAACAAGGTGATGTCCGTGGGGTGGGTCGGATGCCTCTCCGATGCCTAAGTCAGTCCTTTCTTCAAAGGAAAAAAAAGATCAATTGCCTTAGGCGAGAGTTTTTTTTTTTTTTGCATATCTTTTTGTGGTAGAATGGATCGGTATTTATAAGGGGAAATAGTGGTTACTTTCCTTGTTGAATGGTGATCGGTGCTCTACTCGTTGGGTGAGTTTCGCTGATTAACTATCGTAGACCCATTTTGATGGGGATAATGGAGGAGCCGTGATCATTAAAGATCCTTCTTTCCTAATCTGTGGGGAGTGGATCATGGAGACTGTGCACTTTTCCTTTCTCATGAGTCTTTTGGGTCACCTATATCACTTGATCATGATCATATGGCCTAGTGGTTTCAATTCTAAACCTGGGTCTGTGTACTTTGGCATGGGTAGGATCTGCTGTGGGCGAACTTGTATTGGGTTTGTTATGACCGCCGTAAGGTAGACGTTTGGGCATGCGTTACGGGAAGCTAGCTCACAGGCTTGTGCACATATTGTTTTGGACCCCATCAGTATTTATCTAATGATACTTTGTTAATATAAAATCATTATCTCTTATCATTTTTTCTACTTAAGGATTAAGAAATAATTATTATCAATTTTATATCCA